>BMAT01006117.1:32429-52057 GCA_019649035.1 Elysia marginata
CATTTCGTTACTTTTACTGGCGCGTCGGTATGGAAGTCTTTCCCAGCTTCATTCTAGATCTAGAGTCTAGATGTAAAACCAGAATGTAATCTCTGTCCGACAAAAAGATCACAAAATGAAGATCGAATTTATTTTGACCTGGCAAAGTGTTGAAAGTCTAGCCTACTCTACGTACGGCAGTTGTTCAATAGCATAGTGCCAATAATGGCAAAATCTTATTTGTTCTAGATCTTGTCTACTTCTAGATCTATATGTGTAGGCCTACCTCTCTCTTTTTCGCTCTGTCCTTAAATCAATCTCATTCTTTGGTTGTACATTTGATTTGTGCCTCTTTCACCTTCTCTTTTGCCAGAGGCACTAAATCTGTACATAAGAGAATCTTGTTTACAATCTAGATTTTAGATTCAAGTTTCGATTTCAGTTTAAATACTTTTATGTCTACTTTTCTATGGGAAGAAGATAGGAAAGACCGGTACCCAACTCCCCGAAACCTCCCGGAGCCACCAGAGTCAACACCTCCCCGCAACTCCCTCAACCTCCGCCTAACCCCCACCCCAGTTCTACCACGATGAACTTTATTGTTATGAATGTAGAAAGGAAGCGATGGCAGGCCTAAATGTGTTTGGCATTGGAGTGCTTATCTCGTTCTGGGAGATCTTTTGAAACCTTAGAATAATAGCTTTTAGTCTAAGTTTGAAACCAAACAACCACCACAGTCGTCAGGCAACCCTTTTCTTCTTCGTTATTGACATCCTGTGCCATTTCTTAGCACCCCCCTCCCCCCGTGAGGTATACTTGTGAAGCTTGCCAGAGCTGACCTGCCCTGTAGGTCCTTTTGACTGAGGCAAGTTTGATTTTGAAGCACTCTGTTAAGCCCCCAGGAAGGCCTGTATCGCCCTCGTGATAGTGCTACTTTGCACGAGTTCAGGACATGGTTGTTCTGTACCAGTAGTTTTTCTACCCTGACATAATGAGCATAGAGGATCGTCATTCTATTACCAGAGTATCATATTTGCATTAAGGATAGGAGATCAGAATTACGCGGAGCTGATAGGGGCGACATTTGCCAGATATCCTTCCATGTTAGGGGGCTCGAGAGTTTAGAATCACAGTTTGTCCATTGGCCTTGCTAAGGCTGCTGAACTGCCTTTTGGACTCTTCCTCTGAAATCTTCCCTCTACCTTACCTCATCTGCGATGGTGTCTCTTTCTTCTTCTCTCTCTCTGTCTTTGAGTTTGATCATTATTTGGCTGCGGGTGACTCCAGGCCTATGCGACCAGTTTGAGTTGGGCAGATTACCTCAACCTTTGGCTTTGTCTGTGGCTTCCGTCGATTTCCAGTCTTCACTTTATGTTGGTCTTTACGGATCACTGGGTGGTTTTCACCATTGGGTCACCAGATTCTTCTTGCATAGTGATCAATCCAGCCTTGCCGCACCTATACTTTAGAATAGATTCATAGGCATTGCGTCAGTGTATTACAAAATCTGAAAGACCTGGTGGAACTCCTTGCCTTTTTCTTCTGCATGTATCGGTTTTAGTTTTAATTGATTTTACTTTAGAGGAGCAGCTGCTATAGATGAGGAGTTGCCACAGAAGTAATTATCATGAGTTGGAGGCAACACACCTTGAACTTTCCCTGAAGTCCGCACTTGTTAATGGCTAGATAGCAGACCTTCAGAGATCAGTTTTACTGTTTCGTCTGCTCTCCTGTTATTTCCCATGTAAAAGTCATACGTAGAAATATAGGTTGGAGTGGTTCTGACCTATTTCTACCTATTGGTGCATAATTATCTACCAAAAGTGCCCTAAGAGTGTTTTTTAAAGCTGCATAATATTTTATCTTGTTTGCAGTCTGCAAGAATTAAAGCGGAAGATATTGGTGTTTATCAAGTTTTAACGTAGATATAGGCCACAGTCAGTGAGCTATGAAATGTTTGTTTTTTTCATGTAATGACAGACGGACATAAGTCCCGAAAGAGTTGTTTCCTTGTTTGTTTTAATCATTTTTTTTTATTCAAGAAACATTTAAATAAACAAAAATGCTGAATAACTGCTCAATGTTTTATCAACACAACAATAGATATCGTACTAATGACACGATAATAAATTTAAGAAATTTTGAGATGGTTCCTGGAGGTTACGGAGAGTTCGGGGAGGTTTTGTAGAATTTCCGGTACCGCACCGTAAAGCAAAGTCGCTGCAGCTTTACTGGTGTGTCCCTAAGCTTAGTGGTAAAAAGAAGGGCAAACAATGATAGATGCTAGCTAAACATGAAAAAGCGAAAGGGAATGGTGCGAGAGAGTTGAGGGGAATTGAAATCTTTTTTCTTCCATTAGTAATAATTGGAAATAATGGTGACATTGAAGCATATTATTTTACATTTAAAAAAACACACTGATGCTGACAGTTCAAGTCGACGCATAAAGCCGGCGTCCCGAACGTCTTCCAGCCCAAAGAGAAAGAGAAAGTGCAGTGTTTGCAATACGCCTAGAAACGTAATATCTTGCAGCCCAGCCAACTTGACACTTGACAGACTGAAGTATACATCCCAAATGGTTGAAATGGAAAGAACTAACGGGTGTCGGTATATATCTTTTCTTGGAACAAGTAGATCTAGGTTCTAGATCAGGTCTGTCACCATTTGATGCCCTATTTTGTGTTTGAATTGTTTGATAGATCTTTGGGGACTTTTATTTTAACTTACAGAATACACTATTGATCATCTGCGGTCCATAGTCTGAGACTTTGCTAGGTCGATAAAAATAATTAACTACTTCAACATGTCAGATAAACCAGTGTATACTATTCAATCTGTTATAATAGTCGATATCAATATATTGCGATCAAACTGGCAAAGTCTCTAGGGATCACAGTTTTTCAAAAGTACCCTTACTGGCCTTAGTAGCTAGATACCTCAATCAAACACTTTTGGATATTTTTTTTTTTAATTTAAATAACTCCCTAAAATATTTAACGGCTTTTAAAAGATATGTTTTTTTTATGGTTTTCAGGATGCTGAACACAAGTGCATCGCAAATTAAAAGTTTTGAATAAATTACTGTTTAAAACTTAAAGGTAGCCTATATTTTTGCGATCTTTTTTGTTTGTTTTGGTTTCTGTAGTCTGCAATGAGCATGCGCCACATCTTTTCGTCATTGACCTCTAACTACGTCACTTCATTTCGTCCTTAACCTTTCTTGGGCATGCATATTGAGGAAATGTGTTACTTCTGTACTCTACATCACCTTCTCGTGCTTGTGGTATCGCGAAATGTCATAATTTTTTTTATCAATCTGAACAGGACTTCCATGTGGGAATGTGACAAGTGAGACAACTCATCACACCAACCTATGACCTTGACCTTGAGATGTATGCAGCCTTGGGTTCGAGCTGCTTACCTACCAAGTCGTAGAAAAGTCCAGTCTGCACTAGTACCAGATCTATCATGTGCTAAATGTCTTTCCATAAGCCCAAAACGCTACTGTAAATCAAACTTTAAATTCAAAACTGTTACGAGAAACAATCTGCTATCAGCTACTCATAAAAAACTTATTTCACCTTCACAGTTTTATAACCATGACCGATTTGCACCGGTGAAAGCATTTCATAGCCGCCTGATCGTTCCGTCTTTTCAGCAAAAAGTGCACATATTTCACCATTTGTCTGTCCAGTTAGAATCTTGTGGTCCCAAACATTATCTCCATAACATCATGGCAGACAACAAGTATGTCGTTGGCTATGCCAAATTAGGCACGTCAAGCTGTAAGAAATGTAAGCAGAAGATAGAAAAGGGTAGCCTACGCATTGGGAAAGTCACACCTAACCCATTCTCAGAGGATGGTGGAGACATGAAACAGTGGTTTCATCCCAGCTGCATCTTCGAAACGTTTGTGCGGGCGCGTGCGACCACAAAGAAGATTGAGGATCCTGAAGATGTCGAGGGGTTTGGTGATCTAAAGCCAGAGGACAAGGAGGTTATTAAGGATCTCATTGAAAGTTAGTTCACCTATCGTAACTTGTTGCATGTCTGACAGGGATGCCATTTTCCAGTTATTTCCCTTTTTTCTGTTTTTTTTTAAGCTTGAGAAACTAACTGAACAGGCAAAATTGAACAACATTGAATTCGTCCTATTAACTGTGACGATTAAGTGCCTCTAAATGATGTTTTTGTATATTTTTTAATATTCAGTTATTTTCAGACAATTTGAGTGGCATCTGAGAATTACTTTTAAATTTAACCAAATGCATTTATTTCTGCAATGTCATTTTCAAACATGTTTTTTATATGAACTCTATTTTCTTTTTAACATATATTTGTCTTATCATTTATTCTCTAATTATGCAGTCGCTTTTGGTAAATTTCAAAGCAAAAAAAAATCTCTTGTAGTTTCCTTTCTTCATCAGTTATGGATAGCATTATGTCCAGAATGTTTTTTTTTTTTTTTTAAGTAAAGTGGAGACGGAAAACATGACCATATCACCACTTTTACAATTACAGCATTGAACTATTTTTTCATGCATTTTTTATTTTCTTTCATATCCGAAAAAACCCAAGAATTTCTTGCCCAAAGTGGAAAGAAGGCATCACCAAGACCCAAGAAGACAGTACAGACAACTATCAATAGCTTTTCTCCAGGAAAGCAGCCAAACAAGGGCACCTCAACTGCTGGGCCGTCAAGTGAGTCAGGCAAGTACATCAATTGAGTTTTTGGTTGTTTTTTGGGTTTTTTTTTTTTTAATTTTTGTTGTTGTTGTTTTTTTTTGCATGGGGGGGGCTTGGGTGGTTCTCTTAGGCCTTTTATAGTCAACAAAGAAATGTGAATAGTCAATGTTTATGCTCCTGGGATAATCATCCTTAACGGCTGCTTCTCGGGCTGAACCTTCTCTCTTAAACCCTTTAAAGTCTATTCAGACTAAAACCAAGAAAAGCAATCTTGGAAAAGCTCGCTCCAGAATAACTTGAAACGGTCCGTCAGATACACCACATGATGGGAAGAAGATTTATGGGGCATTTCTAAGTAGATTGCATTTCAAATCATATACAGTAGCAGTAAAACACAGTTTATAACTTAAGTGGAAGGGAATTATCTATAAGAATTTAAATAGAATTATTTGCAAGAATAAAATAAGGTGAGTTTTACTTTTGGACCTCAATATTGAAAACCAAAACTAAACCTTTCTTAGCATTCATGGTCATCAAGGTAAATTTCTGAATTAATAAACCTCGCCCAGCTCTACCGCTTCTTTCTTTTCCTCATCATCAAATTCACTTTTGTCGTAAGAATAGGAAATTAATTTCTAAATTAAGGTGCATTTAGATTCTGTGAAGTTGAAGTCAATTTGAAAACAAAATTTTTTTTGCATTCTTTAGCTGGCCCATCAAGCAGCAGGACTACGCCTAGCAAGGCTTCCACATCAACTGCTTCAGATCCAGATCCGTTTGCTGAGAAGGACAATTCATTCCGCCAGTTCCGCCGTCTCTGTGCCGACATTGCTGATGAGAACAGCTACTTGGGCAAGACTAAACTGGTCAAGACATACATCGCTAAAGGTCATAGCGGGGGTCAGTATTGTGCGGGAGAGGTTGCTTCCTATTTTGGAATACATGAAGATTAAACAAAATGTGTAATGTTATTACTTTATTACTCTACGAGCTGGGGCACACCCGACCTGGTCGATGACTGAGCCTGCCTTTCTGTTTGTCCTCACGTAACTGTAAGTAAATTGTATCAGTCGATTAGGAAGTACTAACATTCCTTGTTGTAGTCATTTGAATAGACTCTCTGGTGAGGAGGTCACAAATGAGTCGGAAATTCCTATTAAATCCATATATTTATGTGCTTGTTTAGAGATGTTACAACTCGAAACTATAAATTTAGGAATAGACCTACAAGGTTTCGGCACAGTTTTATGATGTCACAGGATGCCGAGAACGCTGTTGAGTAGCCATTCCATCACCTAATAAATGATCTATTGTGATGTCCAGATGGTTTCCGTGGAGACCTGTATCTGTTGATGAAGCACCTGCTGCCTGGCGTTGTTAAGTCCATCTACAATCTGAACAATAAGCAGCTGGTCAAGCTGTTTAGCCAGGTTTGTGTTTTCTGTGGGACTGATTCAGGACTAACCTCTTTTGTGTGTATAATCAAAAGGTGGGCTGACTAGTGAACTCTTCTATGAGCAAGATAGTTTATTCAAATAACTTTAGTGCTGAGTCTAAGCCTAAAAACTCACCAGTGCCCAAGGGGAACTACTCTTTAAGAATCTTTTAAAGTTTATGGAACAGCCCTATAACAGCCTGCTCTTTAAAAGCCTTTAAGCAGATTGCGAGGTTCTTAAATTTCTTTGGGAGATCATGATTTTGTTATGAATTATTTTCCCTTAGAAAATCTTATAGAGGAGTTTGTGCTAAAAGTGAGACTGAGGTTTTACTACGAAGTGTTACAAGGAATCAAAACAGGCATTAGCCATCACATGCCAACAATGAAAAATGTTAAAATGTCATTTGTAACATTTAACCTGTATAAAAACATTAACTGTTCATAGCTTGGCCCACATTTTTTCGAATCTTTTCAAGCTTAAAATTTTTGGAAATTGAAGAGTAATAAAGCAAATCATTGAATTTATGTAAATAGTGAGGCAAAAATTACTGAAACAGCATTTAAAAAAAAAATAGAAGAGAATTGAGTTGTGAAATATCATAGAACAAGACTGCGTTTGACATTATCGTTTTTCTATGTCATACCATTGTGCATATATGTCCAATTTCCTGAAATTTCCGATTTAAAATCAAAACCATATATTTTTTTTCTGAGCACCTTGACAGTGTTAACCTCTTTTGTTTTGAATTTCTAAATATTATCCAGATATTTGGCACTAACTTGAAACGGATGACGGACGATCTGGATCAGGTGAGATTCTGTAGTAAACTTACTATATCCAACTTACCAATATCCGGTTTTTCAGGGGGTTTTTTTGTAATGATTTATTTCAAAGATCATATTTGGTATCCATATGCTATATAGCAGTCAGCTCAGTCAAATTTTTTTATAAAACTGATCCAAAAAAAAAAAGAAAACAAATATTCTAGACCTTGAATAGACAGAGAATGCTTCACTTTCTAAGTAGTGGGTTGATACTAAACGTCAGGTAAAGTGATATCGTGTAGATTCAAATAAGAAAAAAAGTTACAGTCTTCCACCGTTAAAAGCAGTCTCAAGACTTTAAAATCGTGATATTTCCCACAGCAGGCCAATACACACCAGAGCAAACTCAACTCGCATTTCATAGCATTACAGTACGGCAGCCTGTTACTGTTAGGCGCTAAAATACTAATGTTCCACAAGTTTCAAGTGCTGCCTTTAGCCAGGTACCCGTTTTACACGTTGATAGACTAAGGAAGTTGAAAACAAAATGTTTTCCTAAGGCAATTACAGCATGAGCAGTTGTTGAGAAGTACAGGTAAGTAGTTGATTGGCAGTTTACTTGTATATTTTGGGATATCTTGGAAATTTTAGGTTCAAAATTTTGTCAATGATGATTTTTGCTTTAACAGGGAGATGTTGCAGAAACGATCCGCATCTTTTTTGAAGAGAGTAAAGTGCTGGTGCCACAAAAGAAAAGTACGCTGAGTCTTCAAGAGGTAAACTCTAGAAATCTGCGGGAGTTCATTTAATTTTTCTTTTTTGGCCATTTGCGGACTGCCATTTGCTTTCTTTAACACAGACCCATTATTAGAACAATGAGCATTTTATTGTGAGTTTCACAGTCAGTGATTTTTTAAACAACCAAAGAATAAAAGACAAACAATAGAGTAAACAATTTTAACAATGCAAAGGTTTTATAAAGACAGTAATATTTACAGTAATCAATAGCACACTTTGGTACAATACTGTATATGTGTAGACGTCACACAAAAGGAGTCTATATCCAGAGTTTTGTGATATGGAATTCTATTTATCATTGACAAGGCCTCCAAATGCCCTCTCAGGTAGTGAAAATTTTATTTCAATACCTCAATTAGGTTCTGAGTTATTGCACTTGTAAGACAAGGAATCCAAAAGGTCTAGTTATCAAAAAGTGGAGGGCATTGGACTTAACATGCTGTAAAAGCCAAAATCGAATTATCATGTTCT
Organism: Elysia marginata; assembly: GCA_019649035.1. NCBI lineage: Eukaryota > Metazoa > Mollusca > Gastropoda > Plakobranchidae > Elysia > Elysia marginata. The sequence goes on from BMAT01006117.1 coordinate 40,567, forward strand.
AACAACCTCCAAAACACATTTTGAACAATTTTTTTATGATATCATAAGTGGATACGATGCAAAACATTACAAACTTTCAAGTTGCCTACAAAAAATTAAGTTTTGATTGGAAATTTGACCAAGTACTCAAAAGTGCCCCTTTGTTTCTTGAATTTGCCAGCAAGGCATGTCGACCCCATTTTGTCGTAGCTCTACACATTTGCTTTCCTTCATCTCTTTCAGGTTGATAAATATTTAGATGAGCTTTCAAAAGTGACCAGGGAGGATGATCAACAGATGGTCCTCACAAAAGTTACCAAGAGGTAAGGCCATACATGTCCAAAGCTTGTCGACTGCTATGTAAGTGTATACACCTGCATGTCCTGTTGTCTGAGGACAATACAAGTACGCTTTCATTTCAAAAGTCAAGGATGGCGTATTGGTCTTTAGTATAATGGATTCATTTGATCCTAAAACCCTGTGGGTTTTGTAAGAGTTCTTGTAAATAAGCAGGAAAAGATCGTTTAAACATTTAAAAATATGGCAGGCAATCTTCTAAAAACCAATGCGAGATTTTACTGACAGCCTGGTCAGCTCTCTTTTGATTTTTTGTAAGTTATTACATTTTGATCTACGAGTTACTAACGGAGCTCCTTTGCCTTGGGTCTTTTGAAGTCTATCTATTAGATAATTTGGTATCCCTGTCAAAAGGGAATTACAATAATCCAGCCTGCTCATTATGAAAGACTGTACAAGTAGTTGAGTAGTACTGGCATCAGTTAGTTCCGAATTTTTCCAATATTTCTAAGATGGTAGTGGTAGTTCTTACAAACATGTTTGGTGTGACTTTCTATACAAAAGTAAGCATTGAACTTCAACTGAAGGGTCCTAACAATGTCTTCTGTCACGAAGCATTTGGAGAATGCGAGAAAGATGGTAGTTAGTAAATAATTTTCATCACAATTTGTTTTCTTTCTCCTATACAGATGTACATCAAACGACCTGAAGATGTTTGTGAGACTTATTAAACATGACTTAAGAATCAACGCTGGAGCAAAACACATGTGAGATATTTTTTATGGAATCTTTTTTTCCATTGACATTGTTCTCAAGTTTTCCATCCTTCACTGGTTCATCTTCCGTCCAGTTCTTCAAGCATTGGATCAGCTCGACTACCAATTAAATCAATATTCTAAAAAATTTATGATAGGTCTTGATGAGACGGAGTGAGCTGTGGCGCAGTTGGTAGGGTGGTCGACCGCTATATGAGAGGTACTGGCTTCAATCCCCAGTATGGGGAACATTTTATTTGTTCCCCGTGTGCCCACCCAGGTCTCAATGGGTAGCTACGTCTCTTAAGACTTGGCGACAGTAAAGGCAGCAAGGAAAGCAATGGCAACTGACCTCACTATGCCGCATGGCCTGAAAAATAAGGAACAGGGTCCTTGTTTACTTACACTCGTATCAAGTATGGGAGACTTTACTAGATGAGACATGCTTATTTGCGATGTATCTAATTCATTGCATTTTAACTTATTTAACTCATCACTGATCAGCAGTCACAGGTCCTGTTGTACTTGTGCTGAATTTGATTTGAAAACAAAAAATAAATCTATGAAAAAATATCAACTTTTTATTTTAATAATCCTCATAGTGCCAACATGAACTTATTGTCAATTTTAGCAGGGTTTTCTATTTTTTAAAACCTCTGCCTTTTTTTTAGATAAAGACCAGAGTGGGAAAGCTGGCAAAATAAAGTTTTGACTAGTGTATTGTAGTTAGAAATGTAAAGGCTCTATTCAAAAAAGAAAAATGTTTTAAGTTGCTAGGGAACAGCACAACCTTGTAGTATGAAGATCATCTCTCCTTTTGTGTTTATAATATTACTAATAGTAATAGCTAAGACAGTTGTCTCACTCACACAACAAGACTCAAGCAGCAATCCTCAGACAGTTGTACAAAAATTTCTTGCTTTCATTCACAAGCAGTTTGCATTGCTATAAAATATGTGTATATGTGTAATTTTTATTTTATCTGCGGTATCCTGCAGCCTTGATGGCCTTGACCCAAACGCTTATGCAGCATTCCAAGCATCGCGTGACTTGCGTGATGTGGTAGACAGAGTAGGGCAGAGTCAGGCTGGCCCATCAGGAGAAGGGGATCATGGGAAACCAGGCTTGCGGAAAGGTCTGAGCATCCGTGCATCTCTCATGACCCCGGTGCTCCCTATGTTGGTGAGCCTAACAATTCTATTTTATTGTATTTCATACGTTGTAATTTGTTGGGGGTTTTTTTCTCTACCGGAAAGTCTCTGTTGAAGTGTAAGGTGTATGTTTCGAGCTTCCTTTACAAATTGATGTCCATCATTAGGCATAAAGGTTTCAAATAGATACCCTATGTATGTTATAACAACGCCCATATGCAGCAAGAGTTTGACAGCAGACGATTAGCTATAGGATCCCCCGAGGCCATCAGAATGCCTTTTTTTGGATGGCCATCCTGGATTTTCTCCCCTATGGGCTTTGTTCTCCTGAGCGGGCCTACAGGGCATGGTCTCTTGTAACTGGCTGTTTGTAGCATATGAAACATTCGGTTGTGCGTCAACCTGACCTGACCCTTCAATAATAGTAAGACAAGGTTGATAAATTAATCTATTTTGCAAAGTTAGTTTTTTTTTACATCTATTCCGACAATGTATAATTGCTCGTGTGTCATTTCTTATCGCAAGCCTTTGAAAAGTGAAGCATGAAAAAAGCATTTTATTTTCTCACCTTACAAATTGGGGGGAATGACACAATCCCAATTTAACCAAATTTTACTGCCAAATTTTCGCCTTTAATTACTAAATGTTGCATTTTTTAACTTTTTTTTTCTTTAATTAGGCCGAAGCGTGTCGTTCTGTAGGCCAAGCGATGAAGAAATGTCCCAGTGGTTTCTACGCAGAGATCAAGTATGACGGCGAACGTGTCCAACTCCACAAGAGAGGCAATGAGTTCAAGTACTTTAGTCGATCTCTCAAACCTGTGATGGACCATAAGGTTAGGCACATATGTACAAATTCAAGGTTTCTGAAACTAGAACAGTTTTTAAAAATTTGTAGTATCTTTGTTTTCCTGGTCCCCAAATATCTGTTTTCAATTTTGATTTCTGTGTTATCCTTCGGGCTTGGTGGATAAAGACAATTTGCTAGTCTTTCAGTTATTATACCAGAGCAGAAATATGGAATATAGAAAAATATTTTATTTGGTTTTAAAGAACTGCAAAAATTAATTGTTTTATTTCTTAGAAGTTTATGGCAGCAAAATTATGGACAAGCTGCCAAGTATACAGCTAGACAGTGGCTTCTCCATTTTTTTTCATATATATATATATATATTTTTAGTGTTAAGAAAAGTTAAATGTGTGCATTCTATCACTGTGACTGCAAATAAAAGTTGTTTGAAACATGTGTGCCATTAATCTTCCTGCGATTTTCTGCTGGGGGAGGTGGGGGGGTGGGGCCTCCAGTTTCTTAAAACCATAGAGTTTTGACTACATTAATCAGCATATTGATTTACAGATTTACAGATGGTTTATGGTTTGTTCTATTGATTTTAAATTGCTGTTTTAGTTGTTAATTTATATTTTTTTCTCTGCATATTACCATCTTCAGGTGCGACATTTTAAAGATTTTATTCCAAAAGCCTTTCCAACAAGCAGTGATCTGATACTGGATGCCGAAGTCTTACTGGTTGATAATGCAACTGGTAATCCTCTCCCGTTCGGCACTTTGGGAGTCCACAAGGTTTGTGCAGAACAACTTGCCTCAGTACATCAAAGAGAAAGAGGGTAGATGCGTGGTGCTATACAGATTTCAAAAAGCTAGTGGCAAAAGGGTAGAGAGTCAACACCTTATACGTTTTCAGAAATCTAGTTGTAATTTTCATTGTCTTAGTTTAGGTCCATTTGTTCCTATCACTTTTTGAAAATTATTTTTAAGAATAAAAAAAAAAGATGAAGATTATAGACATTTGTAAGGTTTTTTACAAATGCTTCAAAAATGATCTACTTGATAGCAAATTTCATGAAAAGGCCTATTTGTGAAGATAAGCTTAAAATTACTTGCATAACAGCTTGTCTGAAGAGTGTGTCTCTGCAGGGGAGGTATGAAACACAGTGTAGTAAGCCAAAATGTAAATAAATTTTCAGTTCTGGATAAGCTCAAGGCTAGATATTTTCCATTTCACCAATAAAACATTTGTTCTTTTGTGCTTTTTTTTCTGTAATTTTTTATTTTTATTTTTGTAACAGAAAGCTGCATTTCAAGATGCTACTGTATGCCTGTTTGTCTTTGACTGTCTTCTCATCAATGACGACAACCTCATGGAAAAGTGAGCATATTTGTCTCCTGTAGCATACTCAGTATAACCTTTAACCCCAGAAGTGTCGCATATTTTTTTTGTGTCATACTTTCCATTAGCTTTAGCACTTGAAATAAAAGTTCCTGTTTGTAGGTTGAACATTCCCAGGTTAACCTTCCATTGCCTCATTTGAAAGCTCTGTGATCTACTTCAAAAATCAATGAAAATTAAATGGAAAGATGAAGTTATTAAGTTTATTCCCAGTCTCTCCAATTCTGCCTTAGTGTCTTGCCTCCAGCTGTTTCATGGTCGACCTCTACTTTTTTTCCTGTGAGGGGTTTCATTTTAACGCCTGGCATGTGGTGTTTGATGCCTGGTTTTTTTTTTCCCTTAGTATTTATTCTTGAAAGTTGTTGGTGCCTTTTCGGCCATATATTGAGACGAGACATTCAAATTCCCGCTAATCAAGCAATGAGCGGATATTTCGTGACGGAAGGCAGCAAATTCAAAGGACGTCCACTAACAACACTCCCTGTCGTCCTCAACCGAGACCTTTCCCGAATCATAAACAGCAACTTGCAACTGAAAAGCAGCCACGATCTAGAGCACCTGAGATCTATAGTACACTAGAGATGCAAGTGGACCAAGCTTACAAGGATTCGAGAAGCAGCCGAGGCGTCCCAGTCGGAGCACTGAGATGCGAAAGGCCCTAAATCAGTCAGTCAGTCATTTGCTCTTCCACTTGCTTCTAACCTCCCTTAATCCTATCTGGCCACCAAATGCCAATTATTTATGAAAATCTGCATCTTTTGTCAAAGCAATTCTGTTATTCATGACGTTTCGCAGCGATATAACAACACAGACTTTAAATTTGTGTTGAAGATTTTTTTGTGTCGTGCCTATCTGACTGAATGCCAAGATCTTTTTCAGTGTTGTGAAGGCCCCTCTTGCCTTGCCAATCTTAGATTTGATTTGATGTGTTGGCCGTTGCCACCTTTTAGGTCTATCATGCTGCCCAAGCAGGTGAATAACTCTCGACATCTTTAGTGGATTCTCCAGCTATTCTGACGGGTCTGTTGACACTGGAGTTGAATTTCATGAGTTCAGTCTTCTTCCTCTTTATTTATCTTGAGCCCTGTACTTTTCAAAATACTACGATGAAATTGAAAAATTGAGAAAATTTGTTCCTTTTCCGACATATTACAAAACAATTCATAGCGTAGGTACAAAACTATTTTATGACTTCGTTAAAAGACAAATTGGTTGAAAATTTTCATCTGGAAGAAAGCATTGTTAGTAGATGAGATATTACATGTAAATATTCACATACTGGAAATTCTCAGGTTTAGATACATTTTGTGGGAATTATGCACTTAATTATCTTCAAAAACATATTAGAGTAGGCCTATATCTAGGCCTGTGAATAAAATCCTACTTGACTTATGTAACAAAATAGAAAGACAGCTTTTTTTCTGGAATTTTCAAATTTGTTTTATCCTTTCAGGCCCATCAAAGAAAGAAGAAAAATCCTGGAAAAAAATATGACAGTTGTGAAGAACCGTGTCCATCTCTCGGAGATCAAACTCATTCAAGTAGGTACAGAGATCAAGACCTGCCTTTTTTTTGAGGTTTTCTTTTAAAACTTCATTATTATAGAATGCAGGCACATTGTCGTTGGCTGAAAACTACTTGTTTTTTGGGGAACTTTTTTGTGAATTGTTTGATGAAGCCACAGACCTCTACGTACAAATGCCTAGAATGGCTACTACTGCGACTACTAACTACTACTACTACTATTACTACTACTACTACTACTACTACTACTACTACTACTACTACTACTACTACTACTACTACTGCTGCTGCTGCAACTACTGTTCCTACTACTGCTACTGCAGCTACTACTACTACTGCTGCTGCTGCTGCTACTACTACTACTACTACTACTACCACTACTACTACTGCTGCTGCTACTACTGTTCCTTCTACTGCTACTGCAACTACTACTACTACTGCTGCTGCTGCTACTACTACTACTACTACTACCACCACTACTACTATTACTGCTGCTGCTTCTACTATGATCACCACCACCACTACTAATACTAGTAGTAGTAGTAGTTTAACAGTTGACAGGAGTCGGTCTGGCGTCAAGTGCACCTGGGTCTTTGCAGCCAGCGATGGGTTTAGCGACTCATAGGTGGAGGTCTGTGGATAAAGATTACACTTAAGTTGAAGTGCTTGGGAACATTGAATTCTGTTTGAAATATCAGAATTTCAAGTTAACCCTAGAAATGTTACATAGGAATTTTCTGCTTCACAACTTTCAATAGAAATGTTATCAATTAATTTTTTGCGTCATAATTTTACAAGGATTTGGTTTTAAGAAAAGGAACGTACAGTTTTTATCGGCCTAAAACACTTCAGTGGTTAAAGGATAGTTGACTAAGAAAAATACACTACTTGGGATCCTAAAATAGATTCGAGTTATCCATAAATTCAGTTTATCAGAGTTAGTGTTACAACGGACTCCACTGTATTTGAAACCCCAATGACTCGTTAGTGTAAATTTTTTACTCCTTTTTTTTTTTTTACAGAAACTGAAGACAAATATATATAGATTTATGATAAGTTCTTTTGTGTAATTGTTTTTCACTGCCTGATGTTTTTGTTCCCCCCAGAAACCATCGGATCTACAGGGTTTAATGTCCAGGGTGTTTGCGGAAGGTCTGGAAGGTTTAGTGTTGAAAGATGTCAATGTAAGCCACTTTCCCTTGTCTCATACTAGCCAACTCATGTGCTTATTTCATTGCTGGGTATTACTTTATTCAATTAATATGTAGCGTTCGCACAAAATGAGTCTACTTGCGGTGTTGGTTAATTTAAGAAAATGGGCCTTTTTAGCGATTGGTCAAATTTTACTCAAAACTATTTTTGAATAATTTGAAAGTTTATGTTTTTCATCATATCTTTTTTTTTGAGACAATAAAATATAAATATTAAATGTGTTTTAGGGGTTGTTAAAACACTGTAATGCTGTTTTGCCTTCTACAGTATGAAAACTTTAAATCTTAATGTCTCCACTTTTTGAAAATTAAGCCTGTTGGATTGCTTGTCTTTCAATTGCAGTAGCTCAGAATTTTATCAAGCTATTAATATATTTTTTTCAAGATCTCAGAGAGCCTTTAAAGGCCGTTCCAATAAAGTTCTAATAACTCCACATCACAAAATTCCGCACGTAGACTCATTTTGTGATACCTTTCCCATGCTTTCCAAATTGTAGGGGACTGAGTTTCTCGTAAGAAGACGTTTTAGCTCATAGAGATGCAATATAAACTGTAGGCTATCAGTTCTAGCGGTTCATGGAAAGGGAGTCCCCTTAGAAACAAAATTAACCCTCTTCCGGTTGTTCCATGCAATTAAAACGGTCCACTGGTGCGCTAGACTAGACACATTTCCATCACCACAAGAGTTGCAATAGCCCTTGGGAACCCATATAGATCATTATGACTAAAGTTTCGATAACCTTTGTAAGAGTCAAATGAACAAAAGTATTTATATCTTCCCATGAAATTCTTTACACTCAAAAGATGGTTTTCAAAAAAAGCTCAAAAGCCTTGAAATCATCATTGCTATATTTCATATTATCATTTATGTAGACTAATTTTGTGGGATCCCAACACATATTTTCTTTTATTCCAACTAGTCCCTGAGATTACTGCTGATTTATCAACTGATCTAATGCATTGAATTAAAACTTCATGTCTTTGCTACTCTCCTTGTCTCTAGAGCATCTACGAGCCAGGCAAGAGACACTGGCTGAAGGTGAAGAAAGATTACTTGAACGAGGGTAGCATGGCAGACTCAGCAGATTTAGTGGTGCTTGGAGCTTATTACGGTACTGGAAGCAAAGGTAAAGCTATTGGTTTTAAAATGGTCTGAGCGTTGTTCTTGTCAAACTGATTTTTCTACTGATTAGAAAAAACCTTAAGTGCTGTACAAGTTTGACTGTTTCGCAGAACATATGCAGAGTGTTGGTCCTAATAAAGTATGATGATCTTTTTGTTTTGCCCAAAAGACGCAATAACATAAGATTTTTGGAAGTTTTTGTAGTAGCAATCAAGATCTTGATGTATAGGAAAGAGACTTTCTTGTTTGCTTACCTTATTTCATTGGTATGTATTGAATGTTTACGATATTTTGATTTCAATTCACATTCATCCAACTTCCTGTGCAAAGTGCTGATTTTTCTGACTCAAGACTTTTTGTTGTTAAGGGATCAATGTTTTTCTTGCCTCTCTAGCATTAGGTGTGGAAATAGTTACAATTGAGAACACCAATCCCTCATATCACAAATAATTCAAACAACTTGTTTTCCACAGCGAATATCTTCCTTAAAGCCTTGTAAGTCCTACTGTTTCAGTGAATTAATTTAAACTACTATCAATGATCTCTTGAATGAAGAGTTTTACCCCCAAAAGTACCCCAAAAATGTTGTTACTGGGAAAAAAAAGTTTATAGTCAACCATACTGTCTGTGTTGATCACCAGTGTGCCAGTACCTGAACAAATGAAAACGCTTGAACTTTCCATGCGTGCCCATCTGAAGCCTTAGCATACAAACAAACTTGCGCTCACTAGGTAGGCCTATTACAAACAAAGGGTGAACACTGTTTAAGTGTTACGACAGATGTCAAGACAATCTTTAAAAAACAAAAAAAAAGAACAAAAGCGGACAAATGAGAGCAAAAGCAGTTGGAAATAGGCTAGAGGAAGCTGATGTGCACTTTTTCTTCAAATTAAGTTGATGTCAACTTAATGGTGGGCCTAGATGTAAGAAAAAAATTATGTCAATGATGGGCATAAATGCATGCAATTAAGGGTGTCTATGTTTATATCGAGACCTTTTGATGGTCTTTATCTTTGTATAAATGCATACAAACAATGGTGTCTTTGTTGATTTGAGACCTTCTGCCATTATTTTTTTCCGTCATTGTAATAGGTGGCATGATGTCCATTTTTCTCATGGGGGTTCACGACCCAGCGACTGATCGATGGGTGTCGGTGTCCAAGTGTGGTAGCGGTCTGGACGACAAGACGCTAGAGGCGCTCAATAGAGATCTGGACATGCATAAAATAGGGAAGGACTTCAGCAAGGTTGGCCTCTTATTCTAGCATAGACAGCTGCTCCAGAATGTCGAGTTCTTAATTAGCTTTCTTAAAAAATGAAAAATTTTAAACTCAGCTTTTATATCTTTTTAATAATGTGTAATATGTTGAAGAATTTCAAAGCTATTGCTTAATAAAGAGAGAAGGATTAGAGAAATAGTAGTCAAAAAAGCTGGGTTTATTTTTAAAGGAATATTTCTTAAAATTGAATTTGTATGTATATTGATTACATAGCATTTGTATTACTTATGATCCAACAACACCTTCACGACTTAAACTATTGCCTGCCTGTCCACATTGACCTAGTGAATTTAATGTATTTCCCTCTCCTCTCTAATTAGTTCTTCATCGTCATCAATATGTTTACAGTTCTCAAAAGACTATACCCGGTCAAATAACTTTTAAACTTGCAGGGGGGGAAACTTTTTAAAAATCTTAAGGCTAGTACCAGGATGCCATTTTTTAGTCATTTTCCTTTTTTTAAGCCCGAGAAACGGAGGAACACACCAGTTTTTGCAAGATTGATCATATGAAGATTGATCATTCAGTGCCCCCAAGGGATGTTTTGTATATACGTTTATTAAGGCGTGATCATTCAGCGCCCCCAAGGGATGTTTTGTATATATGTTTATTAAGGCGAGAACGTAGCGCTAGGATTTTCAGGGGTTTTTTTTTCCAGAAAATTTAAGTGGCGTCCCTGTACTAAAAGTGTAGAATAATTCTTTTTGTGCTGGCAGGTTCCGAGATGGCTCCACATAAACAAACCTTTAACACCAGACTTTGTCATTGCTGACCCAAAAAAGGCCCCGGTGTGGGAAATTATCGGAGCTGAGTTCAGCAAGGCTGAAATCCATACAGCCGACGGCATCTCAATTCGATTTCCAAGGATTCAGAAGTTTAGAGACGACAAGTCCTGGCGAGATGCAACGAATTTACCCAGGCTTAAAGTAAGATCAAGTGAAGAAGAAGAATGTTCAGAGTTCTTTTATTTCTATATATAAATTATTATGTACACATTGTGTGTGCGTTGCTTATGGCTATTTTCCAAGAATGAGAAGCAACATGACATATTCTTTTTATTGCAAAGGAAAAAAGAGACAAACCCATTTCTTTCTTGTTTGCTTTATATGTTGTCATGCTTTTTTTAAAAGTCTATGTTTTGAAGTTTATTTATAATCATCAACTTAATTTGAGTTCTCCATAGAATTTTACTTCACATTTGGTAGCAAGAGAAATTTTAAAAAATGATTTTTTAAGTAAATATTTAAATTAATTGTTGAAACATAATAGATATTGCTTTCTGACATGATCCCATTACTTGCAGACTTTATTCAAGCAGTCCAAAGAGAAAGCTGACCTTGACATGAAGCGAGCGTTGGCTGATGACAATAATGATAACAATGATGATGATGATGATGGAAGCGATGAAAATGGTGACGGCAGTGACGTTGAAAATGATAGGTCAGATAACCATACCAACCGAAGCGTGAAATCAGACAATAACGGCCATGCAAGTTCTTCAGCCACAACAAAGTCTCCAAACAAGAGACTGATGAAACGACAAGCGGATGCCGATGAGGACGAAGGAGAATCTCCGAAGAAAAAGGTATTGTCTGTTGTCATTTGTAATTGTATAAAATATTATGCTCACTATCTATATCGCAACCAGTAAAAAGGAGTCTAATGTCGAAGTAGAATGCGAGACATATCATATTAGTGCTTTTAGCTAGTTGTTTGTAAGTTATTGAAAACCACTTCTTCAAAGACATAACACCCTAATACAAATAAGGAGCGTAGTGGCGACATGGTTTAAGCTATGTTTCTCTAAGTGGCAAGGCGGTGGGTGCCGAAGCATCTATAAGTCGAAGGTTCGAATCATACTAAGGGCAGACATTTCGGGCATTTCCACTAAAAAGCCTACTTCTCTCCACTGCTAATTTCATACCTTTAAAATATTTCACTCATTTAATACAAATACAGTATGAGATATGATATAGAATAATT
>BMAT01006117.1:122274-136603 GCA_019649035.1 Elysia marginata
GTAACAATATCTGGATTTATATTGCTCGTTTTGCAGTAAAACAAAGTCTCAAAGCCCGTCACAAAATAAAAAAGTAGTACACAATTTATTTCGTACAAGTTTACAAAACAAGGATAACATAGACAATTGAGAATTAAAATCCAATTAAAAGTTAAAAATAGTTATATTAAATGCAAAGAGATGGACAAGATAATTTGTAAATTTGAAGTTTCTTATTTCTGCTAATGACTCAGTTTTCAAACAAGTATGTCTTCAGAACTGATTTAAATCTAGATAATGATTCAGACCATTGGACTGACAAGGACAGACGGTTCCAAACATATTGGACCCTGGAATGTAAAAGCCCTGTCCCCACAGATTTTCAATTTTGTTCTTGGTTTGGCTAAGAAATTCTTCTTTTCTGATCATAAAGTCCTTGTAGGAGTGTAAGATCTAAACTTAGTACTCAGATAGGGTGGATAATTTGGAACATTTAAATATTTGAATACAATAGATGCTGCTCTAACTGGTAGCCCATGCAGCTCTTTCAATAAAGGTGTACTCCTGTGTTGCCATTACTAGTCTTCTGTTTATTTTAGACGATAGTTTCCCATTTGCTTTAACTTGGCCTCAATATTGTAAAGTTTCCAAAACAATAGATTTATTTATCCTCTATTATTTGCTTTTATTTACACTTCTAGAACTTGTTAGTATCCATGATCTTCGTTCTTTTTTTCTATGTAGACCACACTGACGTAGCAAAATTGTTTATACCTCCGTTGTGGACAAATCAACAACTCTTCTTCTTATTCTTGTTCTCTTAATTGTCCTCCTCCTCCTTTTCTTCAATTTCAAGGCAGGTCCACATTTGGATGTTGCCTCCGACATGAAATGCCATAATCAAGTTTAGCGCTATTTGACCTACTTTGGCGGTTATCATGTTGAACCTGCCATATCCTACTCCCATGGTTTTGTTGGTTTTTCACTGCTCCTTCTAATCCCACCTTTAATGCGCCCTCTTTCTTAATTCCTAGTATTTAGGGCTATTCAACGTGGCCGAAATTTTATAACCTTCTTTGTAACCTTCTTATCTGGTTCACCTGTATGCCCCATCTATTCCTTTTTACATGAAAGAACGTGTCATTATTAAAATTATCTATTTTTGTCGTCCTCTCTAGAGAAAGCTAAACACTACCTACAAATAAACCGAAACTTTTTGGTTGAGCTAAGTAAAATGCGAACCCGACAGGAAGGCTATGTACATCGAAAATAGGAAGCTGCACACAGCTACCCCTGGCGGTCATCCAGCATTGGCGGATGATTCCTTACATGACATTGTTTGTACTAAAAATTTTGAAAACTTGAAACATTTAGGCTTATTCAAAGGAATGAACCTTTTGGACATCCATATATTTTGCTGCCGTCGCAATTAAGATTTTGATAACTTTTTAGGTAAGTTTTTATTTACTTTATTGATATAATCCGGCTAAAGTCCAGATCTAGATTTACAACATGATCTTCATGTTTCACACTTCTTTCTTATTTCTTTGTGGGTGTCATGCACTCTAGGCACTGCCATCTCAAGATCGAAAAATCTAAATCTAAATCTAGACCTGACATCTCTTTGATCTTTAGAAATTAGAATCTAGATGCCAGATTCTAGACCTTAAAAATATTACCAGTTACTTCTTCTCTTTCTATATTTCTCAAATCAGTTAATCTCTCCCCCTCAGTCCCCCCTAGGGCCCTACTGAGAAACAGTAAACAATCCTGATGGAGTGATGGTTTCCCCCCACACAGAAAACTTTCCAAATCATCAAGGTTTTATTGCAATGCATTTATAACGTATCCAACTGGAAACCAGGAGAGTAGACTTGTCACTAGATTTTAAGTGTACAGAGGTGCTAAAAATAATGGCACCCGCTGTGAGTTAGTACTAGTAGGACCATCCCCACAGCGGGGCTTCTGACTCTGAGGAACCCCCTTTTTTCTCGAGTACTACTAGTAGTAGTAGTATCTACCTGTACATCTATAGATCTGTGAAATTGAAGTTGCATGGGTTGAAACTGATAGGGGCTAGAACAGGCCTGAACATGGAATAGCAATTGGAATTTTTACAGAGTAAGAATTAAAAAGCAAGGTTCTTTCCTGTAAACACAGCGGGCAAGTCTGGATCTACTTATTATATTGTAATTGTGGTGGGCTTGACTTGCGGTTGTACTGCAAGCCAGTGCAAGATTCGTAACTTCACAAGTGTGCTTTTGTTGTCTAGTTCAGAAGTCAGTACAGTGTGCACATTGTAGGCTATTGGGGGAAGGCCAGGGATAAGCCGGGGTGGGGGGGGGAGGGCTGATTTCGGGACTGTCATTGGCTTGTCCAGAAGAGTCACCGTGTGCTAAAAAAATTGTATCTAGAGCAAAATAATCATATAGCATGTACACCTTCTATGTCAACATTTCTTTAGCAGGAACATGCTTACAAGTTACAGCAGGATTTTTGATTTATATGGAAGCTGACCAAAAATCCTGCTGTAGACAAGCTAAAGTTTTTCTGATTAATTTTGCATCTCTGAAAACAAAACTCTTTAAGTTTTAATTGCACAAATCAATCTAGTTTTATTGATATTATAATTAATTGTTGAAGTTAGAGTTATTCATTGGGGAAATTGGTGACCTTTAGCCCGGTACTCTGCGGAGTAAAGGAGGTCGGCGTAGGCAACCTAGGCCTGACCGTGCTGACGGCGGCCTCAAGGCTAAACTGCAGCGCTCGAGGACGAGTCAGTCCTGGAGGTGTATTGTCGTGAACAGTCGTGGTTTAATAAATCCCCTCTTCACAACCTTACTCCCTGGGGTTTTTTTTTCCCACCTTTTCGGACTTGTGTTAGAACTAGATATTCCTGGGATCTGTGTGTACGTCTTACTTCTTTATAGTGGTTCTAGTCTTGTTAGTGTAGTTTAGCGAACTCCTGAGCACAACAATTATATATACCTCTTCTTTCAAGGAACGTAATTATAGTTAATTAATCATTTTAATATAATGCCTTCATTTCGTCCAAAAGTACTAACTAAGTAGGTGTTTTTTAAAAGTACAATTTCTGATTTTTCACAGAAAATTCTCAATCATAGGCTTATATCTTAAATTTCCTGTTTGATTCAATACGCTTTTATATAGTTAAATGTTTCCCAACGTTGACTAAAATGTTATGTCGATATTAAAATTAATTATACCAAACCAAGGAGAAAAAAGGGAGTTCAAACACAAATTACTAAAAGACATTAAGTTACACATCAAATGCCTGCATATATACACATGATACAGTAAACCGTGTATCCAATAACTGGACTCAACCAACTCTTGCATTCATCTTTCAACGGACTGAAGTAAAGTCCCGCTTTTGCTCTCTTCTTTTAAATAAATTAATCCTAACCAATGTCTTTATTTAGAACTAACTAATTTCAGACCAACCTAGTTTTCAACAAACTGTAAATTATGAAACTGAAACTTTTGATTGGTCATTTCAGCCTTTGTTTTTCTGGTATGTTGACGTTGTTCAGGTAAAGCTCTTTGGTATCAAAGAAAGAGAGGGAAATTAGAATATCAGGGAAAATTGTCTGACGTTGAAAACTTGTAGCGCTGTGTGCGTTCTATGCTTTCTAGTTTTAAATTATATAAGGTTTGAGGGTCAATAAATAGTGTTTTTGAGGGTCAGTAAATAGTGCATATAATTTTTTTTCTTTCGTTCGTTTCAGTTTACTTTAAAAAGAGACTTGGCTTCAACAAACTTCCTATATTTTCTTGTAAAGTTTGTTGGATTCAAGGTCCACTGTTTTTCTCTTGACGCCTTAGTTTGATCGAAAAATGAACTAGAGAGGCATTTGGTTTGCTGTGCTCATCTAGAAGTTTCTAAATGAAGAGAATTATTTGGTAGAAACTAAAATTGCACTTTAACACTTACTCCTGACAAAATCAAATGAAGGCATTCATTCTAGAGTTTCATACCTTAATCATCCTTTTTTTTTAAGCTAATGAAAAACTCTTAATTTCAGCAATGTCTAACTCTAAACAAAAAGAAAATCTCATGCCAGGAAAATCTAATTTTCATTAAATTGAAAATGGTAAAATCCGAGCATTGCAATCCCTTGAGTTTTTAACCAAATTTGGTCAAATTGGCATACATATGCCACTTTTTTGCTAAAATAGAGACCTTTTGATGTTTTCCGCTATCTACCACCCTCACACGATGTTCAGGCAGATTTTCTGGTACCACCACTACAATTTTTAGTCCTGACATA
Source organism: Elysia marginata (assembly GCA_019649035.1). NCBI lineage: Eukaryota > Metazoa > Mollusca > Gastropoda > Plakobranchidae > Elysia > Elysia marginata. The sequence continues at coordinate 126,546 of BMAT01006117.1, forward strand.
ATCATAAACATGACTGGTCACTGTCTGTGTAATGCAGAATTAATTCTATTCTAGTTTTCTACCCATCGAGTTTGAAAAAAGAGGATAAAAGAAAATCTACAAGTAGCACCCAAAGTTGTTATCTTAAACCTACACAGATGTGTCTATATCAGTATATGGCTCATGGAATAAAGTTTTGTTTTTGGATTTACGGTCGGGTGATTGGGTAGCCGGAGGATGAGAGGGGAAGGTGCTGTACAACTGAGAAGTGGCTCAGTAAATAAACCTAGTCCTTTAGGTATATAATTCAAGATTTTTCTTCATTCCCGGAGAGATTTGAATTATGAGGTTGCCACTGTAGTTATTTATATGCAATCTCCATAAAAAATATATGTTGAGCAAAAGGATTGTCAAAATTGTGTACTGAAGCTTCTTACAGCAGCTAATTTTTTTTCCTCTTGCGGTCTTTTACAGATTCACAATGTCTTTTGAGGGAGATGAGGAGCTGCTCAAGAAGTGGCCAGAGTTCTGTAGCTTTGCACAGGAAGCTTTGAAGTCAAAAGGGCAGGGTTCCTCGTCAGCAGAGAATGCTTCTCTCTTCTTGAACCTCATGAAAAGTCAGAAGATGGACATTTATGAAGAACATGGATTCGGAGCAAAGCTGGCGGAGAAATTGGACGAATTGATTAAGAAAACTGAACAAATGTGTCTGCTCAATGTTGTGGAGCTGTATGAGAGTTTCAAGCAACAAATGATGATCAAGCATATGACTTCGTGCACAGTCAACCTTAAAAGTATTGATGACTATATGACCACACCTATCAAAACTGGTAAGGGAGGTAAAAAAGTATGTAAAAAACGCAAAAGCTCAGCAGTCAAAAGTTCACCTCCATCTGACAATGAGGCAGAAGAAGAGATTTTAAATTCGGAGGATCAAGAACTTGGTAGAGGGAAACGTAAGAAAATTAGGAAATTAAAATTTGAATTTTCGGAAGAGTCTCCATTTAGCTACAAAGCTACAGAATCACAACAAAATAAACCCGATTCCAGCAAGAAAATATGCAATGGCAAGTCCTCCAAGATAGAAAGTCCCATTAAAGCAAGTAAATCAATCAGGACAGAAACACAACAAAATAAATCTGATTCCAGCAAGAAAATAAGCAATGGCAAGCCTTCCAAGATAAAAAATCCCATAAAGGCAAGTAAGTCAATTAGGACAAACAGCGACAGAGCAGTAACCAACTCCAAAATGAAGTCTGGTGGTGGTCTTAACGCAAAAAACTTGGTACAGAAAAAAACATCATCAAATCCTAAGAAGTCTTCTAAATTAAAGGGAACTTCCAAATCAAAGGAACCGCCTAAAGGTCCTGTAAAATCAAATGGTGATTCATCCGTTACAGAGGCAGTTGTGGAAAGGGGGTCTAAAGGTGTGGATCTTGACATGTCTGTCGAAGAGGAGGCGGAGCATTCTAGTGTGCTAGACAAAGTTTCTGGCATTAAAAGTGAGAGAGATTTGCCGCATGAAGTTGCAGAAAATGGTGGTGTGAATGATTTATCCAAGCCAAAAGAGGAGAACTTAGATGAAAAAGCGAAAGACGGGGAAGAGCCTTGCTGTACACATGATTCGGCTATTCCACATGGCGCCCTAAAGGTTGAGGACTCTGGAGAGACCATCACCGGGAAGAATGTCAAACATCCCTGTGTGACTGGCTCTGATGGGAAAATTGAGGATGAGAAAAAGCAACATGTAGGAGAAAACGGTACAGAGGATGAAAGCAAAGGAAGCACATCTGCTGAGAAGGATCATGTGCAAAGCATGTCAACTCATGACGACCACCCAACAAAAGAAACAGATACAGTTGCAACTGGGAACGGTGAGGTTGGCGATGGGTCACTCATGAACACATCAACAGATGTTAATAAATCCAAACCCGTGAAGAAGAAAACAAAGAAGGTTGTTGAAGGCAAAGAATCAGAGAAGAAAGTCAGGTCAAGAAAGGGAAGAGGCCCCCAAAAGACACCCAAAAAGTTTCCATGGAGTCTCGTGCCTATCGTGTGTGCCATGTGTAAAACTCGGTACTCAACGTACTCCACCCTGCGCAGGCACTGGACCAAGTGCCATTCCGAAGACAAGAAATTTGACAGGCTCAACCCTCCTAAGTTGATGCTGTGCACTGTGTGCGATGAGACTTTCAGCTGGCCCAGGGAATTTTTGAAGCATTACCGTGAGCACGCTGCGAATGAAGAAATCTCTGTCGAAAAGGTTCGCCCAGTAAAGTTTGTAGGTGAGCGCACTGATTTTCCTTGCGACAAAATGGTTCCCATCACGTGTTCAGTTTGCAAGAAGCAGATCAACGGCGAGGGTGTTATTTACAGTCATTGGAAGAAAGAGCATAAGACTGAACCAAACGAAAAGCCGCCTCCCCTGTTTCACTGCGACCAGTGCGGTCAAGATTTTGACGCACCCCGCAAGTTCAGGCTTCACTATCGCATCCACACTGGGGCAAAACCACATGAGTGCGAAACATGCTGTAAGACCTTCCGCACTTTCAGCGATCTAACGTCTCACATGCTTTGTCATAATGAGTCAAAAGAGCACAAGTGCGAGATATGTGGTAAAGCCTTTGTATCCCAGAAGATTCTCAACCGGCACATGAAAGGGCATCTGTTTCCACACGTATGTGAGGTGTGTGGCAAGTCGTATCCAAGCAAATACTCGTTGAGCCTCCATGTCAAGATCCACACGGGGGAGAAACCTCACAAATGTGAATTTTGTGGCGTGGCTTTCATCCAGGCAGGCTCTCTAAAGCTTCATCGCCGTCTGCATCTCGGGGACAAGCCACATGTGTGTGAAACGTGTGGCATGCGCTTTAATTCCATGAGCCATCTGCGCACGCACAAACGCGTTCACACCGGAGAGAAGCCCTATAAATGTGATAAGTGCCCTTATGCAGCAGCGTCCTCTAGCAGGCTCAAGGATCATGCTACCGTGCACAAGGATGAGAAGCCGCATGTTTGTAAAGTCCCTGGTTGCGGCCGCCGCTACAAGAGACTATCGCATCTTATCTTCCACCATAGCAAGCATGCTGGCATCAAGCCTTACGTCTGCAAAACGTGTGGTGCTGCCTTCAAGCTGAGCTCAGAGTTGTCGTTACACCGGCGGCAGGATGCCTGTGCCCTGTACATCAAGGAAGGAGGTCAAGAAGTTGTTCAGCCAGAGTGGTCAGAGGATCCACCGAAAGAAACCATCACAGACTACAACTTGCTCGTAGCCAAGCCAGAGGACACCTTGGATAACGGTGTAGAGCTGAAGGAAGAGACACAAACAGTTTACATTTATCACAACGTGGAGGGGCAGGAAGGCTTCCAGGAGGTTGGAGACGACGGCCAGCAGATTATCGGGTTGGACGGAGCCTCACATACTGAAATCAAGTTTGAAGGTCAACTCGAAGGTCAGGAGGAGTATGAGCAGCAGATCGTCATCCAAATAGTCCGCGAGCCGGGCCAGGAGGACGAGGACATTGTCTTATCCAAGGAAGAGTTGGAGAGAATAGTGCGCTTGTCCCAGCAAATGTGATCTTAATTTCCTAGGTGAGTATATTGGTAAAAACAGATCTTATAATGGGGGGGGGGGGGGNNNAGAGTTTGAATGAATTACTTACTATACCCATATGATTAAAACATTTTAAACTATAATTATGAAATAAGCAGTGGAGAGAAGTAGTCTTTTAAACAGAAGTGCCCAAAATGTCTGCCTTTAGTATTATTCGAACCTTCGACTTTGGCACCCACCGCCTTGCCACTTAGAGAAGCATAGCTCATACCATGTCGCCAACTACGCTCCTTATTCTTACTATCTTACTATACCCATTTAAACTGATGTCCTCAAATTTAAAGTCTCATTAAGATGGGTGGTCTTTATTGAGGAGTTCCACTGTGTTCGAATCAGTGTCAGTCAGTCAATGTCTTTGTGCTGTCTACACCTAGACTCTTATGTCTTTTTAGGCTGGCTTTTATGTGTTTTTCCGTACTTCATAACATGATAACTCTCATAGCAGTTGCAGCAAATTTTTAAAATATTTTCATCCGATTTATTTGAAATCGAGATGACCAGACTCGGCTGTGTGTTGTATCCTAATTATTACATTGTGTATTCAAATTTCCCACTTTAAGCATTTAAGGATGTATTACTATTACAGTTTAATCCAGTCATTTTAAAGTCCTTGGGATAGGAATTCAACTTTAATTTATCTGGAAGTATAGTTAAATAGGAAGAAAGAGGGGGGGCGGGAGCTTCAAATATTTGCAATGTAACCTTCAGGCGCTTCCCCTCTCCCTAGCAAAATATTTGGTGAAATTGTCCAATTTTGAAATATAGGAACCATATCCGAAATATCTGGAGTCTATCTAATTTTATAAATTAAAAGATAACACACTGTATTTAATTTTATATGAGATCTCATATAGTGAGTAGCATAGACTCAAACACAAAGCTAGATGATTTTTCTTTTTGTTAATGTAAATCGATTTTGATAGATCTTATTGGCCTTTTTTTTTTTTTAATTTCTCATGAATAAACATTTTTTCATTATCAACATATATAAGTTTTAGTATTCGACATGTACTGATGTAGCATGCCGTAGAAACTAATTAACTTTGATAAAACAATAAAAGTATTCTATGATTCCAGTCTACATATATATATACAAGTCTCCAATACATGTATTGTCTTTTTTAATTTTGTTTCAGTGATCGATCAAGAACCAGAAGGTGGCCACCCACAATCCTTGGGACTATGGTTGATGTTCTCTCATGTGACCAAGAAGTTAAAGTACATGTACTTTTAATATCATTTCCGAGTGTCCCAGAATGTCTTATCTCACAAGTACAATACCTCAAGACTTCAAGTGCTGTTGAATAAGTGATTTTCTCCAACTGCATGACATGTGTCACTGTCAGTTTCATTGAATTTTGAAGGTAACTTTATCAATATGTAGATTAAATCATGTACGGTACAAAATTGTTAAGCCTATTTCTTTACAATATGTATAAATATACGGTGGAATCCTGATAAATTTAAAACCACTTGGGGTCGAAAAATGTGTTGGCTTAAAACAAAGAGTTGACTTTAGCCATTACAAAGATATTGAAAGAAATGCAAAATAAAATGAGACTGCTAAACAGACTTGACTTTTTGCAAGAGTTTCCCTTAAAAAGGTGATGACTTTAAGTGGTTTCTACTGTAAACAGTTTGGCACATATTTGAGTACCATGAGTACATGGCCTATAGTACAGTACTCATCATAGTCATACAATGTAACTCTTTGTAAGTTAGAACTGATTTTTTTTTTAAGTTGTTCTTTATTTAATATTTTTAAAAGTGGAAACCTGTTATATAGCCAAGTATTTATTTTTTTTCAAATTTAATGCCCGGATTCTGATTTTTTAAAGTATTTTTTGCCCTCTTCTTGAACTCTAAAGTTAGAAAATCAGCAAGAGATGTTTTCAAAAGTTTGAGAAAACTTCCAATGTTTAGATTCATATTTGTGTGGCTATGGGTTAATTCAGACAGTTTAAATTGTAATCATAGGAAATCAAACACTGTTGTAGCACTCCAAAAGATTTTAAAGGGGTATTAAAGATTCTATACACTGGACATCTAATTAATTCTGAATTGATTACTTCCAGTACTGGCAGTATGACACATGTTTACTTTATACCAAAATAGTCTCAAAAATTTCCTCCTGTTTGTTCTCATCCCATAATACTTTGTTAGAAATTACATGTACATTGTTTAGGATTCCTATTAACTGGTTTGGTTTATAATTATTGAACTCAATTTTCTTCTTCATAATTTTTTTATGTATACACCAATATAATTCAACATGCTCTTGCAAGTATTCACAAGCATTATGATTCTATGCACTTTTAAAGGAGCTTTGTTTGAACAGGGAATATTTGTCATTTAACTTTTAAGCCTTTGCTAAGGGTTGTGGCAAACAGAATTGCAAACTTCAAGGGAACTAAAGGAAAACCTTGTGTATAGCCAAAAATGCCACAACATCATCATTTATATATTATAATATTGAGTTCAAATTTAAAAGCCAAAGACTTAATAAGAAACATGAACCTCACACCTAAAGAACTTCAAAACACATTTGAGTCAACAGAATTTAAATCTGGGCAATTTGGAATTCGGTACGGTACCCTGTAGCGCTTGCTTAATTCAAGCTATATGCCTATAGCTAAGTCTAAATTTATAGTTCCAATAGTTGCATCAATTGAATGGATATAGATAAATTCAGATGACCAATTTTATCCTTCCTATGAATAACTAGTAAGAAATGTATACGGGTAAGTGGATTTTTTTTCTGTAGAGTTCAAAAGATTCAAAATTGACACTAGATTTAGATAACTGGTTTTATCCCTCTTTTGTAAGGTATGACTGCTGATTATTATTATTGATAATTTATTGTTAAATTTTGTTCCTGTATGCAAATTTTGAATGAGAAGATATATACACAGCACAGTTGAATTCAAGTATACATACGTAATTCACTCTTCAAAGATATTACAAATTTTGTCATTTTCTGTATTGTGCTCTCTTCCCCCCACCCACCCCTTTCGTAAATTTATGGCAGTCATGAAGATAAAGTGACAAGGCAAGCATAAGACCACTTTATGAATTCATTTTCACATCCACTTCATTGAATTTGGAGATGAGATGAGGGTTTGAAATCAGTTTGATCTATGAAAGATAATTTATAATATAGGTTGAAGAAAAGCAAAAATTAGGACTTTGTATTTTAGTGAGAGTAAATACTGTAATACATGATCAAGTATTTGTTCAGCCAAAAGTTGTTGTACACGAGGTCCATCGTAGAACAGATATTATGCTAATGAATGAGTGATCCACACATTGAACGGAGTAGCTTTATCAGTAATTGTTCCTCTCTTACTTGTAGTCTTATGAAGCAGCGTTAAATTTTTGTAATAAGTTCAAGCCTGTTGTTATTAATTTAAAATTACTTTTAATTAAACTGTTTGATCGCCAGTCCTGTCCAGTTAGTATCCTGATTTGTGATGAGCTTACCTTCAAAAAAAGTTGATGATTACCATAGATTGACGACTCCTTGAAATTAAAACATGCAGGCTATAAAATTTTTAAATGCCGACAGAGTGCATTTTTGTTTGGATTGCGCTCATTTGTCAAGTCAAGACTCTGAGCACTCATTACATTCTGAACAATTTAAGATGTTCTTATGATGATTGCTGGTTTATGCAGTAAAAAAGGGAAGTTTTTTTTTGGCAACATGTACATTACTTTCGCAGCGGAAAAATTGATGTAACTTGATTGTACCAATCATACTTGTAAGTATATATGAATTTATAGGCCTACTTCACAGTGTACATAATAAAATTGGAATGTTTTGTTGCATTTTTTATTTTGAACTGTTTGTGTAAACCAAATGCCATATATGTTTATTTTATAACTCCATACAGACAATTAAATAGAAAGGCAGAGAGATGTGGAATCAAAAGAGGAATTTAGCTCCAAGACTTTCCCTAGTAGTAATGCCATTTGCAGTTTGTATGTCAAACTCAGAGGGGGAAACACAGTGTTAACATTATAACAAACAGAATGAAGGAAATCCGTTTAACAATATTATTATCAGTATAGATATATATATATTACACTGTACATACATGATTTTTAAAAAAATGAAATATCACAAAGGACAGTACAGTGAAATCAGGAGAAAGTTAACACCTCATGACAGAAAAAAAGTGTTCAAACTTCATGGTTGGTACATTGAATACAATGCAGTTCATTCAAGTTGTAGTGCTTGGGAACAGCTACTGGTAATTCAGTTGGAAATCCAAAATGTACCAGAACTTTGAGTTAAATGGATTCCTATGTATGTTCAGTACAATACATGTACCTATCTGTATGCATCATGTTTACTCTTTCCATCAAGGTATTATTACTAATAGTAATATTGTAAAGTAAATCAGTCTTGCACACTCCTACAGACTGATTCAAGTTTTTTCTTGGCATGTCCAGTAGTAATACAGTGGTAGGCCTTTTCAGCAGCAGCGTCTGAAAAATAGGTAGGCTTAGTTATAGTGTTGGGGCTTTTTTTTTCGGCTATTAATCTTGGGTGAGGTTCAATTAATGAATTATATGGTCTGTTTTACCTGAATGAATACATGTACTTGTAATAAGAAAACAGTTCTGGTTAATAAAAATTATAATATAATGTCTTTAATTAATAATTATGCGTTTTTGTCAATTGTGTCGGTGATATTTTTGTTATATTGTAATTATATATATTCCCCTCCTTCTTTATGTAATTTACAATGAAGTTCTGATAATTTTGATACTACAATGAAATCCTGATAAAGTCAACACCTTGGGACTAAAAGATATGTTGACTTTAACTTTAAGCAAGAGTTTTCCCAAAATGTGTTGATTTTAACTGTGCATTCCACTGTGTTTGTTTAAATTTTAATTCAGGCTAAAATTCAAATTATCAACTGAATTCTTTCGAATCCTATGGAATGTTCGGGCCGCGGTATATTGTTTGGGCTAATTTAAAGTTAAATTTTGTCCCTACAGGATTGGAAATATCTTGGCAAGACAGCGTTCTGGTGGCAGGACACTTTTTGGGGTAACTTAATGTTAAATTTTGTTTTGATTTGAAATATCTCCACCTTACATTGACAGGTTTCTGTGGTTAATGATCTATGGTATCTTTTTTTCCACACTACCCCATACTCAGCCACACTCTCTTCTTCCCTTTATAATACATGTATAAATATTTATCTCTTCCCTCCCTTTCTTTATTTTAGGCTCTCTGTCCTCCCATTAACTTTCTTTTCCCGGTAGGTCTGCTCTCTCCCTTTTTTTTTTCCTATTAACTCTCTCTGTATACACAGTGGACCTCATTTTCAACAACCTTGGACTCAACGAACTAAAATTAAGTTCCGATTTTTCTCTTCTTTGACCTTTACAAATTTCTGTGTATAGAACAATCTAATTTCCAGACTAACCTTGTTTTCAACGAACTTGGTGTGAAACTGAAACTGATGGTTGGTCTTTTCTTAGCCTTTTTCGGATATTTTTCACTTTATCAGAGATAAAGCTTTCCTAATATCAAGGAGGGGATTATATCAGAGTAAAAACTGGCTAGCGTTTAAACAACTTGCAGCTCTGTGAGAGTTTGTTCTATTTTTCCTACATGTAGCTTCAAAAGAGTTCAAGGTTGAAAGGTAGTGCACAACTTTCTTCTTTGGTTCATTTTGTGTTACCCGGTACTTTAAAGAGACTTTGCTTTCAATTTCTTTACAAAGAAATAAAGAGAAGGGCTTTAAACCAAAGTTTATCTTACACGAAGTATATCTTTGCATATTCCATTGTACATCATGTTTAATTTCAACAATATCCAGATTACCAAAAATTGTGTACCAATTTTAGTTATACCCCTCTCATTTTATGTACCGGGTACATGTACCAGTAATTCAGGGTCGCCATATTTGCTATAGATTCAAAATAACCTGAACTGGACTGTAGAGTATTTAAAACCCTTTACAGTTTACTCTCTTGTTATCCTTCATTCTCTTTAACTGTGTGACTCACTTTCGTTTTCTGTCATAAAAAAGTCTTTGCATAGTATTAATACAGTAAACTTAATACATGTAGTAAAACCCTTTAATGCAATTCTCCTTTACCTAAACAGAACCAATATCCCTGAAAAACCGGACTATTGCGTGATTTGTTGACTTAACCAAGATTTGACTTCTCGCAGATTCCACTGTACAAGCTAGGTTTCTCTCAATGGCAAGGCGGTAGGTGCTGAAGCTATCATAAGTCGAAGGTTTGAATCCTACTAAAGGCAGAAATTTCAGGCATTTCCACTTAAACTGTTAAAGCCTACTTCTCTCCACTGCTAATTTCATACCTTTAGAATCTTTCAACCGTTTGACTGCATCGGAATTTTGTTTCAGCCGAACATGTTCTCTTAATCCATGAGCAGTTAAGAGTAACAAGAATTCTCTCAACCAGTTGTATCAATAAG
>BMAT01006119.1:42514-52834 GCA_019649035.1 Elysia marginata
TTTTGGAGGTTCATTAGAGCACACTCCGCGTTTTGGAGGTACGCCCGTTTAATTTAAGCAATGTGCGGTTACTGGTTTACTTAATGCAGAAGCGACTTAACTTGTTGCTATTCAATAACACATGAAGAGAGTCTACAGTGATGGTTGTGTAGATGTAAGCACAAGAAAGAAGGTAAATATAGATAGATAAATAAATAAATATACGAGTATTTACAGTGCTCCACCGCAAAAGGCAGTCTCACGACTTTACATATTTACCCCAGCAGGCCTATACACACCAGAGCAAATTCAACTCATAATTTCATAGCCTTACAGCACGGCTGCCTATTAGGCGCTCAAATACTGACATTCCACAAACTTCAAACACTGCCTTTAACCAGTACCCATTTTACGGGGCAATTGCAACATGACATGGTCAGGAATCGAACCTGCGACCTCCAGACGACGCGCTAACCACTCTGTCACGCTGCAGCTTCGGGAGACATAAAGATGGAGCGGTGATGACCAGAACAAAACCAGTCTGCAAAACAAACCTCGCTGTGGTTGACCTGTCACTATGACAAATTATGTTAACTTTTAGTTTTAAGTGAAAGTGGACCAAAATTTATCTTACGTTAAAACCGCCATTTTAAACAGTGTGATTTCGCTAAAATCATTGGCATTCCTTTGGAATGGGTGCATCTTACAATACTACTTTCTAGAACATTCGAAAGACTCAACATGCCCTGGTTGACTCAGGTTCCAGAGAATAAATTTTCCCTGCAGCCCATACATTGTCCCATGGGACTTTTTTCTAATGATTCAAGTTAATAAAAAAAAACTGTTGAAATGAAATCATTCAGTTGATGGCAACGAATTTGATTCTGGTGAGCGTGGATGTTGCAGATGAAAAGCAGCTGAATTTTTTTTCATCGATGCGTTGTAACCTTTTGCTTTTCGTATGTTGACAAAGATGGTGACAAAATAATTATAAAAATTCAGGTGGCTTGATATAGCAGATATTCTAAGCTTTCTTTCGCGTATGGTTTTTATCTACGGAACGATTAGTTTAAAAACAGTGGTTGAAAAGGTAGGAATTTTTAGCCGTGCTCCGTGGATATGAAGTAGGGTCGAAATACGTTTTTAAATTTAATATACAACATGTTTTTGTTCTTTAAAATGCTTAAAACTCAAAATCTATTTTTCTATATTTTCTCATACTCTTGTATCGCAAAATCTCTGTCTATCTCTGTTTTGGTCTATCTTTTTGTATATATATCTATCTGGCTGACTGTCTGTCTATATGACTATATATCTCTATCTGTTGATCTATTTTTTTATCAATCGATCTATTTATATATCGCTTTATCTGTAGGTCTATCTTTCTGCTAATCGACCTATATATCTATCGATCGATTTGTCTATCTAGCTGTATAATTTTCTTTCTTTTCTCTCATCTCTCTCATTCTCAGCAAAAGATCACTAATGTATTCCTCTAGCGCCTTCAAAACTGACTTGGCATCAGTGAAGATGGCAATCTGCTTATGATCTTCTCCGCAGTCTTGTATCCTGTTAATGGAAAACATTATTGCCTGGATTGCGACAGCTCAGTTGGGGCAGCAAATTCTTCTAGTTTGTTTAATTCGAACTGCTTTTTTTGTTGCAGGCGAGGATTGTGAAGTTTGCCTTTAGTTCTTGGTGAGTTCAGAAGGTAATTTGGTTAGTAACGGCCGGTTCAAAAACCCATGTATAGCGCTTAGAGTTTAGATACGTTTTGATTAGGCGCTACACAAATAATTATTTTTACTTTACTTTTAGTTTCAAAAGTATACAAAAAATATTGCGTTATGTCCTTTGTGTGAAACCATAGAAAAACTGCTCAAACGTGTTAGCAAATAAGTCGATGAAGTGAAACTGTCCTTTAAATTTCACTATTTCTCTCTCTCTCTTTCTCTCTCTCTCTCTCTCTCTCTCTCTCTCTCTCTTTCTCTCTCTCTCTCTCACTTTCTTTCTCAGTGCCTGACTTTTTTAAATTCCCTGAACATGGAACTGACGTCATCCCGCCAGGACCAGTTGTGTATTGCTACTCCTGTGTGTTTCACATCTTCTAGGTTGTTTTCGTCCTAAGGTATCGGTGACGGACCGGTAAAACTAGAGACCCTACGCGCGGACGACGATAATGCATGACGCAATAAAACCCAAGGTATCGTGGGTTTTGCATCAGACGATAAGATAGCCCATCAGCCACCTTGGATTTCCTCCGCTATGGGCTTCGTCCACCAAAGCGGACTGATAGCGCATGGTCTCGAATACTTTGTGTTCTCTGACGCTCGTAATGATCACGCGATAGCTTTCTTTACACTTTCTTTTACAGATAACTTTCAGCTTTTCAACGCATCATCAACATTTAAAACAAAAATACAAACCGGAGAGATTCATGACCCGTCAAGCTCCTAGACTTGTTGGTGGGTGTTAATATATTAAGCCGCTCCGGTAAGGACATTCATACCCAACTAATCCTTTGTTTGTTTAAAACAGCGTTATTGAAAAAATTACCCACACAGACAAAGAGAAATAACTCTACCTTGAGTCTCTTTGTCTCTGTTTGTTGTCATTCGTGTGTTGAACCTGCTCGACAAGTCCAAGATTGTTTCAATTATTAATAAAAATCAAAAATTCCTTTTTCCCCTTTGACTTATAAAAATCGTCTCGTTATTGACGCAAACTGTCTCTAAAGGCAAAGCAGTTTTTTTAATGAGTTAGTAATGAGTTACGTGGATCACAAAAATAAATAAACTCGCGGTGGTATGAGGTTTCTTAGACCAATCTTAAAATTGGTAAACTTTGGTGGTGATTAAGGTCAGGTATAGAGACACAAAGATCAAGCCTACATTACGAAAGTATTGTGCTTTGCTTTCTTTGTTTTTGGAATTATCATCGATGTTCTGGACCAAAAAAAAAGAAAGGGAGCGGTAGAAAGAGAGAGTGCGGGTGGGGCTATGGGACAGTTTCCAGACTAACCTGTCTGGTGTGTGAAGCTCAAAAGGTAGGCTCACCAGCGAACTCTTTTGTGAGCGAGGTTGTTTCTTCGAGTAACTCTATAGTTGAATCTGACCCTAAAAACTCGCCCTATGCTTCAAGGGAACTACTCTTAAAGAATTTTTTTAAGTTAAAGCAACAGCCTTTTAAGTGTTACATAATGAAGACAAAAGATTTATTAAAAGGTAGTTGAGCAATAAAAGTTTAAATATTTGTATAACTTATTCGATGTATAGCTAGCTAAATAGTACAAAAATAATATGAACCAGGTTTCTTGTGATATGTCTAAATAGATCGCATGTTGAAGATTCTAGTTTAAAAAAAACGTCAATTAAAGTAGAGTTATTACTCTTTGTCCCTGCAGTTTAAAACAATAGAAATTCTTACAATTATATAATCCTCAGAACTTTGATAACCTCACGTAGTTTTTAACGTTTGAAAGTTTAAAAAATGTATTGCTCAGCGCCTTCTTTTGTTAGAATTACGATATTCGACTTATCGACATTTTGGACACATTTTAACGTGATAAAGTGTAACTATTGGTTTATTAAAGCGAACATTTACAACCCGGATAATTTTCTTTTTATTTTGGTAATTATTTTTTTTTTGGAAAGATGTCATACTTGGTTTGGAGTGAAATGCTTAGATGTGCATATTCTGAGAAATAGGGAATGTCACAGAAGCAGATGCTGCGATTCAGGTCATCTTAAAGATAGTCGGAAAAAAACTGTTTTAGTTATAGTCATGAGGCCACGTACGATCGGCCGTAGAAATTTTCACATAACAAAGAATTCATACTTTGAACAAGCATGACCCCCCCCCCCCTCTCCCCCTAAAATTGTCAAAATTTTACGTAAGGATAATAGAACCTGTGTTGATTTTAAAGTTTTTGTTTAAAAAAAGAGAGGACAGAAGTTAAATTTTTTAAAATAATAATTCTAACTGCGAGACAGTTATAAAATGGGGTCTTAGAAATACTAGCAGTTGTTGATTGAAATATCTTTAGCAATCGGTTTTAGTTACGATAAAAACAAAGTGCATTTGTACATTTTAAAGACATTATGTTTATTTGTGAAATTAGCATAAAAGATAATTAACAATAAGATTATAACGTTTCCGAAAGCAAGATCCACAAAACTCTTAATAGACTTTAATAATTATGAAAGTGAATTAAATCTAATGTCTTAAAGCAGTAGCGTTGTGAACAAGTGAAATTAGAGACCATGCGTTATCGGCCCGCTAAGGAAGACAGAGCCCATAGAGGAGGAAATCCAGGATGGCTGATGGCCCGTTAGTCAATCGTCTTCTATAAAACCCACGCTACCTGTGGGTGTTATTACGTCTTACGTTATCGTCGTCCGCGCGTAAGGTCTCTATCGCAGAGGTTTTTCAGACTCTCTGTTACGTGCCGTAACGATTGCAACAGAGCGTAGCTGCGGGGCGGGCAGTGAAAATCCAACAAGCTTAAGTCCTATCTATTGATTAGTGTAGTTAACGTTGTCATCAACAACGTGAGTTGAGACCTTGCGCGCCGACGACGATAACGTATGACGTAATAACACCCCTACGTAGCGTCTGTTTTACGATTGGCTGACGGGCACGGTTAGCGCATCAGCCGTCTTTGATTTCCTCCGTGCCGTAACAAAGCGCTGGTCCGAGAAATCTAGTGTCATTTTGATTTGAGAACATTCATGCAAGACTTGATCATGGTTTTCATTCTCTTGTAGCGCTTTAAGGCATTCATGCCCTGTAGGCTGTGGAACTCACTCCTCAGCTTGGTGATATGATCGTAGGCTACGGTAAGCACGATACTGTCTATGACAGCATCTTTGTAGTCCGGGGAATCCCCGAGATGTTGTGCCGGCGTGTTGGGCCTCGCCGTGGAAAGCTGCCTTTCACACACCACTCTACTGCCGCTGCTGCAGCTGCTGCTGCTACTGCTGTTGCTGATGGTTGTGGGATTCCCCAAAGCTCTTGTATTCGCCTTACTGAGGCTCCTCGCACCACTGCATTTCCTTGCTGGGCTGGGTCGCAAATTTACTGCACTAACTTTGTTGTTTTCACTGAGGTTTTCTCGCGAAGCGAAGGTGAAGATTTTGGATATTTTGCTTGCGGGAGTAGAAACTTTTGGAGAAGCCGTGGATACTGTTGGAGACCTTCTAGTTTGTCCATGAGAGCCATTTATATACACTCTCCAACTAGGCGATTTCATTGCAAGCTTACAATTGTCTTTCATAGCATCCACCTTGGGACTCGGCATGTTAAAGGCTGGAACAGTGTTGTTTGTGATGCCAGGTGCGTTTCTAAAACAGTCAGAGGCGAGCCTTTCTCTTTCTGTTGGCGTCACGTGCCCCTCCTGCGAGCAGCTTGTCGCGCTTTGGTTCCGGTTCGAGTTAAAGGATGGGGTAGAGCATGTACTCGCGCAGGACGTGGTGGCGTTAGGGAAGTAGAACGCTCTGAGGGTGGCAGCACTTCCCTGTCTCCTTTGTCTCCGCTGAAACTCTCTATTGCTGGAGGCAAAAAATGACTCGAGCGACGCCCGGATGGGCCGCAGTCTTTGCTTGTTGAGTTTGAAGTCAAAAGCTGTTGGCGTCTTTGGGGCGATTTTCTCTGCCAGGAAGTTGTCTGGGGAACAAAGAAGAATAAAACAAATTGTTCAACAAACTGAATAAAATTGTTTTAAAGTCTCATCTTTAACACGAAGTTAAAAGGTTATAATTGTTATCAATAGCTCTCAGAACTAAAGCGTTAGATGCTTGGTGAAGGGATATGGCTCCTTTTATTGGGCTGAAATTGGTTTATAATACCAGGCGTTATATATGATGTTGGTTATGCTCTCTTTTATCTTCCACAGCAGAGTAGTTATATTCATCCTACTAGCTTTTTTAACGACTCAAAAGTTTTCTTTTTTGTTTAATGAGTTGTAATTTTTTTTAAATTCTTTTTAGCGCTTTCTCAAACTATCAAATAACAACACAAAGACACCTATAAATCTTGCAGTTTTTGTATTGTCTATTTGAAATTCTGTTTGATTTCGTCATAAGGGTTTTGCAGTATGTAAATTTTTTGTGATGGTGTGTGTCCGTGTGTTTGTCCAAACAACTGTAAAGTAGCATAAATCTGTATTCCAACAACAGTATTTTTTTTTAATGAAATAAAGAAATATGATTAATATTGCAAAACTTAATTCTTATTGTCAAAGTGTGTAAATATCGTTGTTTATTGTCCCGTGTGTGTCGAGTTTTCAGGCCCTGAAAGCAAACTAATGCCTGGCGAGTTGCCTTGAAACTTAAGATAGTGACCAACCGTTTGTTGTTGTTGTTGTTGTTGTTTTGTAGTTTTGTTTGCTTTGTTGTTGTTTTTTTTGTTGTTTTTTTGGAGGGGTTTGTTTTGTTTTTTGTTTCTTGTTTGTTTTTTTTTGTTTTTGGTGGGGCGGGGAGGTGAGGTCTAGTAGTAGTCATCATAGCAATAGCAACTGAAAGGTGATACAACAACAACAACAACAACAAGAACAAACACTTTCTGAGCTAGGTACCACGAGTGACAGCTACAACAGCCACCCACCCACACACAAACGGGTTTTCAAATAAACTTCAAATTTTACTTCCTCAAGTTTAACATCAAAAGAAGATACTGATAGCTTATAGTTAAAACAATCAAAATATATGAAACAGAACTTACATGCTCTCGAACAGGCCTGGCCGATGTTCTCCCCGCTGCCTGCAAATTTTGTTCCGAAATCAATCGGCGAATTTCCACTGCTTGCTAAGGACGGGCTTGTGCTGTTGGTTAGTGGCACAGCTACAGGTCTCAGATAGCAGTCTAAGCTAGGCTGCAGGCAGTCATTGTACCGCTCAGCATGATCGCTGGGATGTACGTTTATCATGCTCGAGGCTGAGTTGAAGTCAATGTGGCTAAGATTACATTTCCGCCTTCTCCACCACAGAGTATGTTCACGTCCCTTCAGGTCGCCTACGGAACAAAGTAAATGGTCGCTTGATTTGGTGGTCGTGTCACTCTCTTTCTGATTCAAACCAAAACTGTTTTTGCTTGTAGTGTCGTGTGTGGTGATAAAGCTGCTGCTGCTGTTGTTAGTGACATTGCTACCACAACTACTGCCGCTAGATCTATTGTTACTGATGCTACTTCTGCGTCTGCGTATACTTCTGTTATTGCTGCTACTGCTTTTGCTTTTCCAGCTTCTGATGCTTATACTTCGGTTGTAGCTGTTGCTGTTGCACCCACTGCTGTCATCGCTACTGCTTCCGCTGATTCTACTGCTGTTACTACTTCCGCTGTGATTTAGGCGTTTACTATTGCTACTGCTTCTGCTATTGCTACTGCTTCCGCTGATTCTAATGCTGCTACTGCTTCCGCTGTAATTTAGGCGTTTAATATTGCTACTGCTTCCGCTATTGCTACTGCTTCCGCTATTGCTACTGCTTCCGCTATTGCTACAGTTTCCGCTATTGCTACATTTTCCGCCATAGCTATCACTGCTAGAACTGTAACAGGCATTGTTGCTGCTGTTGTTGTTCAGATTCGCACTGCCAGAGCTAGTTAAATTTGTCCCGCTGCTGTTGTTACTGTTAGTATTGCTGCTACTGCCGAGACTTGTTTGTAGAGCTCTTGCGTGGCGGACCTCCGACTCAACTGTCGACAAGTAACGCAACTTCTCTGTGATCGGTTCAGCGGTGAACATCTCTATAATTCTCGTCATCTCTTGATAACGCTTAGGCATAATGAGTTTCTTGCTTTCCTCGTATTCCTCTCTCATTAAAGCAAACACTTTATGAGCTTCTTGAATACGCCACGATGTTATCGCCGCTGAGCTGCTGGTCTGAACAGTCTGATCTCGTTCTTGGACACTTCCTAAATGCTTCGTTGAAGCAATTTTCGAGTCAATCCGTTTTCTCAATGTCATCTTTTCAGCAGTAGATGTCAATTCCATGAATTTTTCAAATATCAAGGAAATTCTTTTTTATCAAAGACCAAGTTGAAACTGATATCAAGGATATGTACTCCAGAAAAGTTCAAAGAAATATTGCCAGTCTCCGAAACAAGAAATTAAAACGTTGGTTCAATTCAAGAACTCAGTTGACTAAATATATGATGAATAAAACCCAGTAGAAGATCAGTCGTAGTGGACAAGCCGTGGTCAGCTGTTTGCAGACCAGAATACACTGGACATCTGAGCTAGAATCTTCCCACTGGCGATGCTTTATAAGGCACGGGAAAGGAAAGATTTGCAGAGATCTATTTGTGACTCTCGTCATGTTGGTGACGTAGAAGATTTCTAGATGGCCGAAGTTTAACGAAGAAAACAACTGAACATGTAACATTGAAGTCAAGACTAATGCTAAGCCGTGGTCGTCAAAAGATTTAATCACCGTCGTACGCTAATGAGCTCGGCAGCCCACGGGTTTTTATTTCTTTGAAAAGCTGACTAAAGATTGTTAATGGTATGTGAAATAATTGATACTCTGTAGGCTTTGTTTCAATCGAAGTTGTTATTGTTTAGTTTCTGAATTCGTAAAATTGTTGTTGAGTATCTTGTTTTTAAAATCTATGAATTGCAAGACTTTGATTGACAAAAATATGGTCTGCTGAGTAGAGTCATTTTACAGTGTACTGGACAATTGTTTTACAATTTGGAGCTGCTTTTTTCAGTAATACTCTAAAAAATCATACATCTGAAGAAAGTGTAAAATATTAGCTACAAAACAGATTTTACTCTTTGTTTTTCCACAATTACAGCAGCAGTAACATCATCGTTGAGAAACAAACATTGGTTACTCTTGAACAATTGTTGTCCCTCGAGACTTTGCTAGGTCGATAGAAAAATGTCGATATCGACTACTTTAACAGTTGCATTCTACAAACCACTGTCTCACGAAGTGGAGGTATCAATATCGATATATATCTATCGACCTGGCAAAACCTCGATGGGCCGCAATAGTTCAAAAAATGTCTCCGGCATCGGACTCATTGTTGCAGACCGGTTCATTTCTTGTCGTCTTGTTTTATTGTTACTTTTTGTTATAATAATAATAATAATAATAATAATAATATTTTATTTGTAGAGCGCTTTTCCTTTGAAACATAAGCTCAAAGCACTTTACATGACTTGCATACCAATCTTTCATTCATATATACACTTATAGTTAGGAATACTTGAAATATTGTAAAGGTATGAAATTAGCAGTGGAGAGAAGTAGGCTTTTTAGTGGAAATGTTTGGTGATGAATCTATACAGAGACAATTATAGACTAAAACGGCAATTTATTAGATAATGCTTTCTTTTACGGGCAACCAGTGTAATTCTTTCAAAAGTGATGAAGCGCTGGATCTTTTACAAGCTTGTTTGACTAGGCGTGCTGCGTGATTCTGGATAGACTGAAGTTTCTGAATGTTTTCATTCGTCATATAATAAAAGAGGGAGTTGCAGTAATCTAATTTTGAAACTACAAAAGAGAGCACAAGTTGCTTTGCAGCATTTCCGTTTATAAAGGGTCTCAACTGAGCAATTTTTCTAATCTCTAAATAACAGCATCTCCTGATATGTGAAACAGCGCAATCCATTGACAAATTCTTATCTAGGTATATTCCAAGATTCTTAGTTATTGATTTTTCTGTTTTGGAGGTTGTTTTTTTTAGGGCTTTATTTAGTTTTTGCTTTTGCTTTTATTTTCGGGGGATGGGGAGGTTGGAGTTGATTTGATGGGTAAAGGCCTTGTTATCCCATAACTATACTAAATACCGGTGTCTATCAGCTGATCCTTGGAGACTTTGCGTCTTACCCCACACTTTGGAATAAACTTTTACTAGCCGTACTACGCCGAGCAACTAAAAAGGGGTATTTGCGGCGTAAATATAATATGGGAGATACTGCAGTTTGATTGTCCACGACATCATACTGTCGTGTCACTGTAATTAGAAGCCAGTCATCTATGCCTTGCTCTAATCTCTGCCCCTAACACTCACTCTCTGTCCCATGTATTTAAGCTTTAATTATGTAACGCATTTTTCTGCATTTTAATGCAAGGGTGCCCCCACTTATTTGTGAAAATAGAAACCTTTTTATGCAATGGATCAATATGACTTTAATGTAGGTAGTCATTAATTAGCTTTACACTTTAATATAGCAAATATATATTTATATATATTTATAAAGTATTTATCCATACCCCTGGAAGCTTCCGCCAGTTTGATAGTAAAACTCAATACTATATTATGTGCGTACAACCTATATCTTTTAAGAAAGTGGATAGGTGGACCCCGGGGTCTACCTAAACAAAATCA
>BMAT01006123.1:30347-43073 GCA_019649035.1 Elysia marginata
CTACTACTACTACTACTACTATTACTACTACTAGTACGACAACGACGACGACTACTACGACGACGACGACGGCGACTACTACTACTACTACTACTACTACTACTACTACTACTACTACTACTACTACTACTACCACTACTATTACTACTAATAAAGTTCTAGAACAATTTTCACCCTCATCACAACAGACCTGAATCACCAATATCGGAACAGCTGGACTGAGATGGACAAATCCTCCACAGTCCGAGCGTGCTGCCCCCATAGGTTGACCACTCCTGTGTCGGGATGGCTACTGTGTTCAACACGACCCCGACCAGGAGCAAGTTGAGCCCCAGTACGTCCTGCCAGTTGACCATCGTGTTCACTCACTTTACTGTGAAAAAGCAACCATAATAACAATTATAATAATAGTGTAAAATAATTATAATAATAGTAAAAATAATAATAATTTTAATAATAAAATGAAAAATTATTAATTATAATAATGATGATGATGATGATGATAATAATAGTAATAATAATAATAATAATAATAATAATCATAATAATAATAATAATAATAATAATAATAATAATAATAATAATAATGATCATGATGATGATGACGATAAAGAAAAAATAATAATAATATTTATAAGAATAGTAATAAAAGTAATAATAATAAAAATAATAATAATAATAATACTACTACTACTACTACTAATAATAATAATAATAATAATAATAATAATAATAATAATAATAATAATAATAATAATAATAATAATGATAGTAACAATAGTAATGGAAATCTTTTTTTAATACAGCGTGTAAAAATCCATTAATAGTGATCGGTAGCAATTACACATTGTACAAGATAGTTGTCGTTAATACACACGTAGGGTGCTGTAAAAATAAATGTGCATAAAACTCTCGCATCATCTATTGACGAGTATTATTTCTACCCTAGTACTTGCAATATTGTGTGAAAGAAAGTTATATTATAAATATAAATATTAAAAAATTACATTAAGAAACATTGTGAAGTGCATGAGAAATTATCTATAAGCAGTCATGATCTTTCGCTAATACATTGTAAAAAAAAAAGCAGACATCGTTCACAAAATTCAAAATTAAAGAATACTACCATAAAAAGACAAAGAGCACTACAGTACAATAACTATGGGTTGACAATGTGTGTTGCTTGAAGGAACAAGACCCATGATCTTTAAACAAACATAAAGAGATTCAATAACTAACAGATAATTATCTCTTGATGAAAATCGTGAGCGGAGTAGTAATTTTGAACACTTTTAGCACTGTTTCGATCTCAACAGGCAACTGAGAAAAAAAAACAGAGTTGAAAAAAAGATAACATTTTCGTTTAAAATAAGGCCTAGACAGCAACGCACGCAACAGGTGCTAGAATGAAAAAGTCACTATTTGGAGGTATGTGAATGGGTCTCACCTATATCTCAGTAGGGTCACGTGAGTCCTGGGAAAATTCTTATATCCTCCGCCTTCCGTCTTGCAGATTCCGCAACTTTTTGTTTGGCACCTTAGGGAAAATGATACGCACCTAAAAGAACCAAGAAGTAGATATAAATTCGAATAATTAAAGTGGCCAAAGTATGAAGAAAAGCGCGATTCTATGCTTTTTTTATGTTAGCCTATCACTCTCTTTCCCTCCCTTCCAATATAATTTTAATTCTCGCGTCCTCCCTTTCGCTCTGTATTTTAGTATGTTTGTTTTTCTGCCTCTCTCTCTCTCTCTCTCTCTCTCTCTCTCACCATCTCGCAGACCAACAAACAGATTAAAATGCAGAGCAAAATGGAAGATGGGGGGGGGGGGGCGGTTGGGTTAAAACTTATAGTGAAAAAGGAGTGAACGCTAGGCTTACAAGAAAGCAGAAAATCTCGGCACCAAAGAGGGGTCGAGGTGAATAAAAAACACAGGACAGAAAACTTAGAACTGTAGACAATTATAGGTCTAGTAAAAGAAAAAGACAAATAGATATTAACAGATCTAGATACAACGTATGTGAAATGAAGGAAGTGAGGCTCTGTTCTTTGCTTGACTTTTTCTGTACCCAACAACTTGCAATTGAAAGTTTGGTTATGAAGCTACTATGATTACACAATGTTGATTAGAAGCTAAAAAAAGAAGTTTAAATGCGAGGCAACCAGGGTAAAACGTGCACAAGTCAGAAAGTTGACATATTAAATGACAAACAGTTTAAATTTTACTATATGACTTTTAAGGGGTTGAAAAAATATAAGGCTAGTTTATCTATTATTATGTTGACTTCGTCTGTTTTCAAGGCAATAAAAATGGTTTACTGAGTAGCAAATTATATTGTTTTTAGTTGGCTCTAACTCAAGTCTTTGTCGGATTTTATTTGTTTGCCTTTCATATAATTTATTCTTTGGCTTCAAAAGCTGGATGGAGAGTGAGAGAGAGAGAGAGAAAGAGAGAGAAAGAGGGGGGACAGAGACAGAGAGAGAAAGGGAGACAGATGAAAACGAGAGAGACAGACGGAGAGAGAGAGTGAGAGAGAGAGAGTGAGAGAGAGAGAGAGAGAGAGAGATCGGAAAGAAATAGAGCAGAAAAGGAAGAAAAGTAGATATCTGATTAAAAAAACCCTACATACACAAAATTAAAGGAAAGATAGATTGACATTGGAAAAAGGAATAAAGATCGTACAGTGTGAAGAAAAAAAAAGCAGAACTGAGAAAAGAACAAAGACAAGAAAGGCAGAGTGGCAAAGAGCAACGATAAAATAATCGAATCCCTAGAGGAAAAAAAAAGCAAACACCGTAAAACCAGGAACCATAACTCTTAACATTACCGGACTTTATAACCCGCTTCTATTCGGCAAAAAAGAGCGTTATTAGAATAACCGTAAGAATTTCAAATCAATAGTCTTATCTTTCTGCATATCCGTGTGTCTACAAAATTAAAGACATTTGCGCGGCTGGATTGCGAGTCTACAGTGTAACTTTGTCTTGGTACCGCTTGTCACACTGCAGAAAAATGGAGTTGCTGAACTAAAATGAAGACTGATAATATCTAGTAGTAGTAGCAGCATCGTATGGCTGGTGTTTGCCTCCAAATTAGACTTATGAAGACTTTAGTCAGGTTGCTAAAGTATTGTCTGCTGTCTTTATTGTATCGTAACCTACTTCAAGATCAGTTATTAAGGAGTGTAACACTATGTAGTCTTTTGCTGTTATTTTGTGGGCATTGTGTGTAGTCCTTTAGGCCCAAGCTACACCCAATGCCCCTTCAATACTTCAGAATAATAGGTTCTGATACTGCATTTGCTTAATTTTTTTTCCTTCCAAATGCTGCAAAGAGTGTTTGTGGTGTATTTTATTATTATTATTATTATTATTATTATTATTATTATTATTATTATTATTATTATTATTATTATTATTATTGGCTGTGTTGGACTAGGCGCCATTTTGTTCTGACCCTTAAGTCATATTTAAGATACGCTTTCAGTTTAGCTGAATTGTTTTTTTTTAATTGTAAGATGTTAAATTTGTTATATGATAAAAGAAAAGTTTCTAAATAATTCTCTTATATCTCACACTTATGTACAATAAACACTGCACACGCATATTCACGTTAAAGAGAAAAAATGGGACCTATGAGAGTTACACAGACATAAACTTAAACTAAGACAGTTAAGTTATAGCCCTTCGGTCAGGATGTACAGGTTTGCTAGTATTCACGAAAAGAAGAAGGAACACCGTCATCCATGTAAAAGTCTTCTTTTCACTTTCGGTTTACCCATAATTATGTCGGGAGCCATGGCTTCCGTGTTTCCGCATGTTCATGATACAAATAATAAGAGGAAGTTCAAAACAATTTAGTTTCGACTTCTTTTTGTTTTTTTTTTAGCCATTTTTGGTGTAGGTGATGTCCGTTGTAGGAATTTCGAGCGTTACCTTCTAGGGAACCGACGCTACTCTTTTGTCTAACTTTTGTTCTATTGTGTAGCCAGGGCTTTTGCGACTTGGTGGAGCTAGAAAGAATACGCTCTGACTGTCTTGTGACTCCATTGGCCAATGTTGGTTGTTTGAATGTTAACATCCCAGTCATCTACAAGGTTATAGCAGAGACGGCGCTGGGGTTGGTTGGCTGTTTGGTTGGTTGAATTTTAACTTCTCTTTTCAACTACAAGGTTATATCAGAGGCGACGTTTGGGACAATTGAAAGCGTGCTGCCACACTGTGATGTAAGGAGCGCTTGCGTACATCATACCCAGTCACATTATCCTGAACCGGGCCGCCCAGACTTACTACTAAATCCATAATGCCAGAACCTGACGGATCAGCTGCTAATACCAATTTTAAAGTCCCTGGACTTACTCGGCCGGGGATCGAACCAGGCACCTCCCGATCTCTTGAGCGAGTGTATTACCGTCAGGTCAGAGAACCGGTTCCTAAAAAGAACCCTGCCTCTTGCTTTATGACGCTCAGGTCAAGCGCTTGATGATTCAAACTTTTGTATTACAACAAATCTCATCCTTACACTCGACATCCGATGTTTCGTATTATTGTGCTCTAGTGGCATTTAGTGTTGAAGCTGCGTTAGGTTTTACTTTGTCATACTATTCGAGTCAATATGTTCCATTCAATAAATGTAACTTGACGGATTTCGAGCCCATAACACACATCTTATGCTTGAATGCAGCTGGACAAACTATTATCCTCTCTGTGATATATCTTGGTCTTTATTTCCAACACAACGGTATTTTCAGTGAATTTGAGATGTCTCTAGATTTGTTTGGGCTAAATTAGTAAGTATAGGAATTTCGGGCTGTAATATTATTGAAACAAAAATGATAAACTAGTTATCGAGACAAGGAAGGACATTCGGGGTATGTTTATCAAAATGCTTATGTCTTATGCCTATTGTGAAGTGTTCAACATCCCGAAGCTTTGTATTAGTGTTGGTACATTTATAAGGTCTTCTAAATGTCAATATAATGTCATAGATTTTTACAGCGGCCTTCACTACACCTACCATAAACCTTTCATTCCCGTTGTTTCTTTTTTTCGGTTGGTGAAGACGAGTTTTTGGGGGTCAAGATAAATCTTTTAATAGATTCTCCGTACTAGGCCTATATCCAACAATAGCCCCACTTCTCTTTGTGCCGTAACGAGTTTGTTATCATCATTGATTACCATCTTTTAAGCTGTAATCTTGTAGCTTTAATGAAGCCTCCTTTACTCTTGTTCGCGCTGACTATCTGATCTCTATTCTCTTGCTTTACAACCGTTTGTATCAATCTCCCTCAATCTCCCTATTGCCATAAAACATTTTTTTTCGCTATGCTATCTTTCCTTTTTGATCTTCCCTT
Source organism: Elysia marginata (assembly GCA_019649035.1). NCBI lineage: Eukaryota > Metazoa > Mollusca > Gastropoda > Plakobranchidae > Elysia > Elysia marginata. The sequence goes on from BMAT01006123.1 coordinate 35,702, forward strand.
TCCCTGTTTCCTTCTCCCCCTCTTTGTCTCTCTCGCTCTTTGTTTTTGCCATTCAAATACGTACATCTTATCAGTTTTAGTAAATACATGTACAGAGTCACACAGACGTCTAAAACTTGTTTTTTGAATTATAACTAACTCTTTTATCGTTTCAAGAAACATGTCCTGCACAAACTTTTAAAGCCTCGATAAAAGCCCTCGGATTAACTCACAAAGGCACAAATTTTATTATGTCTCTTTAAGTTCGAATATTTTTAGTTTCCTTTCCGCGTTGCCTGATGTATATTTCAAGATCTAAAGCCAGATGACACTTTTGTAGTCTGTAGCGGATTTTACAAAGATAGAAGTATCCGGTAGCGCTAAACCTACGAAGCCCCCACCTACTTAGGAATTTTAATCAAAACCTAAGCAAAGAGGGTAGCACGAAATATTTTATGGGTTAGATGGAGAGGTATGTAATTTCTTTTCTTTTCTACTAACTCAAACGCTTAAAATTACACTTCGGACTGGCGAACAATGAGAATAAGTAGAAAGCAAATAAAGGGTTTGTTTCTAATAAAAGTTAATTTAATTAAGCAGTCTATATGTTGTAAAATCCAAAGAAATCGCCGATCTATTACAAAAAATGCAGCAAATGTAAAAATTTATGAAAAAAAAATTGTCAGTTCTTCAATCATAGTCATTGCTCTGTCTCAATAAAGGTAGACGTCTTATGTTATACCTTTTTGGTTGAAGTAACCGTTTTCAACAATAAAGACACTGTTACTAGATTTCTACTCAGTAACATTATTTCATGGAAAAAACTGCATGCTTTTTGTTGTTCTTTTAACTTTGGGTGCTCTACGTAGTACATTTGCATAGCTACATGAGCATTAACAAAACTTAAACTCTTCACGAAGATGAGTAGGTGTATACTATACCAGTCATTATTATGTAAAAAAAAACCTAAACAAAAAACAAAAAAGAACAAACGATGTAGCAAAAATCGCCGAGGACGTACAGTTAATTATAAAAAGAGGCTACAGAAGAAAAGAAAAAGTTTTCCCTTAGAAATTTAAATTATTTATTAAATAAGTTACAGCGGGTATATTCTAGTGCAGGCTTTTGGGAGAAAACATCTCACCATAACAAAGTACACGATATATCAAAATCTTAAAACCGCAAAATATCGCCAATTTTTCATAGAAAACATGACTAAAAATGAACGCGCTGTTGACAATAGTCTCATGCTCTGCCTGGTTCTTTCCTAGCCGTCACCGTACACGGAAATACGTAGAAAATTACTAATTACAGGTTGGGCTCGGTTTTGTGTCGAGAAGGCTGTGACTTTGTTCTTTAGAGTATATAGAGCTATAGAAGGCTATAAGCCATAAACCATCTAGAGCTATAGAGGGTTATTATCTATAGACTATATAGAGCTGTAGAAAGCTATAAGCTATATACTATCTAAAGCTAAAGAAGGTTATTATCTATAGACTATATAGAGCTATAGAAGACTATAAGCCATAAACCATCTAGAGCTATAGAGGGTTATTATCTCTAGACTATATAGAGTTGTAGAAGGCTATAAGCCATAAACCATCTAGAGCTATAGAGGGTTATTATCTATAGACTATATAGAGCTATAGAAGACTATAAGCCATAAACCATCTAGAGCTATAGAAGGTTATTATCTAAAGACTATATAGAGTTGTAGAAGGCTATAAGCTATTGCCTTTATAGAGCAATAGACTATATAAAGCTATAGAAAGCTATGACTATATAAATGGGAGGTTTTTGCTAGTAAACCGGCAACCGTTCAGAGCACATTGAGTTAAAGGCCAAAGACAACCTCAGACATGTCAAACCTTTTCAGTTTTTTACGATTCAATTTTACTAAAGACGCAACAAACCCTCGTACCTTAGTGTACGATGACCAAACATGCCTAGGAAACTTTTGTACCACAGGTTCCTTTTTTTGTTTTTCGAACTTTTTTTGCTGTGCGTATTGAACATTTGCGCAAAATCAATTTTAGCACTGGCGATTTTTGCCACTCTTGAACTTGTTGAGGCGTTGGACGCTTATTTCTATCGCGCTTTAAACGTGCATTAAATAGAGACCTTTAGCACACGCACCGTGTCTCACTACGCGTACGTGAAAATCGGGAAAGCCGATTGAGTTACTATAAAAAAAATGAAACCAGTTTCTAAAAATAGAACGTCTGTGGGTCTATTTTTAGAAACTGGTTTCATTATTTTTATAGTAACTCAATCTGCTTTCCCGATTTTCACGTACGCGTATTGAGACACGGTGCGTGTGCTAAAGGTCTGTATTAAACTAGACGCTTCTCGTTAACACTCATACGTATACATAGGTGTAGCTTGATAACGTTGTATTGACAACAGTTTTCACTTAATTATGACAACGACGTCCCACCTTTTTCCTTGCTATATAATATCATACAAAATGTTTAAAATGTAATAACAATCAGACAAGGTACTTAATTCAAACGGGTGTAGAAGTTGCAAACACTTTGAGTTTAAAGGATCTGATAACGTGAAAAAGGCAAACCTTTTCTTACCTAGTCCTATATGCTACCGAAATTTGAAAGCAACACTGGAAAAGCTAACACCCCCTCCTCCCTCCAAAGAAAAACAACCTGGGTTACACTGAACGTTGATCTAACATGTGTTATCATAGATAAATAGTAAAGCAAATATTGATATAAAATTATGTTAGAGCAGAACATTCACAGACGTAGTTCATTACCTATGCGAAGCTCCCTGGTGTGAGAAGAAACATGGTGGGTGGCAATTCGATTATTCCAAGTACGATACTTTACAAACCACTTTCAATGAATTCCAGAAAAAGGCAAAATTATGCTTACAAACATTCCTCACCGTACTTCACTGTGCTGCGTGTGTCTCTCTTCAAATTATAACATGCGAATCTAAATCCAATCTTCAAACAAATTGAACCCCGCGTTAGGTTTTTTTCCGAGTGTTCTGCGGTTCTAACATAGGCACCACTCCGCACCGTGACTGAATAGACAGAATGATGTAACAACAAAACCAGAACAGAAGTCTGCACTCGCGGGTCTACAAACAACCCATTCTATTGGCTGAGGAAAAGCTAGGACTCCTGGGGAGGAACAAGGATCGTTTGTCTTGGCTTTATACATGTCTCTCTTATCTCACGTTTCTTTTTCTTTAACTAGATCCACTTACGCCTCCACCTCCCTCTTTCCCTCTCTACCTCGCAACAATTACCTTTGAATCTCTCAATCGGTTTCAGTTTGTATCTATCTGACTGTATTCAAACTCGAAGTTTGTTCTTCCCGGTCGATACAATTTATCTTTCTTTTTTCTGCTCTGCTCCTCATTAATTGCTTTCTCTCTCTCTCTATCTCTCTCTCTCTCTCTCTCCCTCTCTCTCTCTTGTCTCTCTAAATAGTTTTCTCTCCCGTCTCTTTGTAGGCCTATTCCTTCTTTCTGACCACCCGAAGTAAGTAATTACAGGGTAGCCGTCCACGGCCAGCTTGTAACATGTCGCATGCGACACCAAGCCTAGAGATCTACAGACTAGACGCCAGCAAGGACAGACTCACCGGACCAAAGATCTTAATCTAGAGGGTAGAACACTATCTTGCTGCTCCCCCCTCGTCATCCTTTCCACATTTTATTTAAACGCTGTAGAATTGGAATTTAAAAAAAAGACAGAGGAGATAAATTAGTGTCGGAGTTTTGGCCACGCGATTATGTAATGAGTTTTAAACTTAGAAGGTTTGGGTACTTTAAAACTTAGGGATTTAGGCCCCAGATTGAAACGCCATTCGGCATCCAATTAAACCACTAGGCTTTTTAAACAATATTCACGTTCATCTATCATTCAATTTTGATGGACGTCATTACTGATGTTAAGAAAGCGAACACATTTTATTGCTACAATGTAGGCTATAGTTTGAAGTAAAAAAAAGTATTTGACATTTTAAATATTTTATCTGACTATCATAAAAGCTTTGAAATACGATATTTTGTTAAGTATTACATTTCTCTTTCACTAAAGCACAACTATTTAAAACTAGTACAAACCAAGACACCATAACAAGGAAAACTAGACCTAGATTATTAAAAACACTCACTGAATTGAAATGTTCACACTAGCGCTTAGCCCTTTATGTAACCGGCCTGCAGTCCAATCAGTGGCACTATCTAGTTGGTCCTTGTTGAGATCTTTGGGTCTAAGCGGGGAGGTCCACGCAGTTCTTGGTATTCAGCTACTGTGCTGCAGTTTGTAGATCCCCTCTCAAGCAGACGACATTATATTAAAGGACAGACTGAAGAAGACATGACTTGCCCTGTGCAGATCTGTGATAAGCCAAGCGTGGTGACAATGGAAAAGGGAAGTGGGAGGAGGGGAGGGGGAGTTCGCTTGGACCTGGATTCCACTGAGCTTACCTGGAATGTTTTTAGAGTCTTGAGAGGAATTGGATGATTTTTTTGGCGCCTGGAGCTAAGCACTATCATGTACATGGAAGAGAGGGAAAATAAAACTGGGGGCAGCTAAATTGTGTTGTAGATATAATTATAATGGTTATCTCAAGGCAAAATTATACACAGAGACAAGAGGAAAAAGATCGAAATACAAATAGAAAAAAATAATAATAATAATAAAGAGAAAGAGAAAAGACAGGATGAAAAGAAAGAAAAGGATAGAAATATGTTTATTTTAAAAAGAGAAAGACAGAAAGAACGAGAAAGTGAGTTGAGACAACATACAGACAAAACCAAGTACCAAAAAGTGAGGATAGAAAAATAATGGACGAGGTTTTGAAAAGTATGAAAGAAAGAGGTATACAAAGAAAGAGAGAAAAGAAGGCGGAAGGTAGTGCTTGGAAGAGAAGTACATGATGTTCTTTGTTTTACTTTACCTCTTTTTGAGATTCTTTTCAAATGAATTGCCTTACTTTTATTGCACCTTTTACAAAATGGAATACAAAATGGACAAAAATTTTATTCTGAAAATATGCAGTACCCCATCACCTACAAGCATGGCTTTCGTTTTTCATGGCCTTACGCCTGTACTTGATTTTATCTATCTTTCTGTCTCTTTCAGTATTATCCCTTTTACTTTTCAATATTTCTCTTGTTGGCTTCTGTATTTAAAAAAAATACTTTACACCGTGTTGCCAGCATTGCAACATCCACCACCAGAACCATCATCATCATCATCACCATCCTCATCATCATCATCATTGTCATCATCATCATCATCATCATCATCATCATCATCATCATCATCATCATCGTCATCATCATCACCATCATTTTTATCATCGTTATCGTCGTCATCAGCTTGTTTGTTTTTCTTTACTCGTTTTTCTTTTTTTCTTCCTCTCCGTCAATTTCAGTTCCCTTCTTATCCTTTTTTTCTTCCTTTTCCCTCTCCTCCTCCTCCTCATCGTTCTTCTTTTTCTTGTTGTTGTTATTGTTTTTCTTCAATATTATCGCGAAACTGATTTATATATTCCTTTTGTTGTTTTTTGATGTTTTCTCCTCTTTTACCAAATTTTGCGTTGTTCACGCAACGCCCAATAACGAACTGAAAAAGAAAGAACACTTTATGCGTTATCAAACTGCACGTTCTCTAAACGGAGTAGTATTTTATCATACGGTGAAATTTTTCCTCTACGTCCTCCACTTTCTCCCTTCGTTCAATGCGCTCTTTCTAGTCTCTCTATTCCTTTTACAAATACTACACGCAGGTTTATCCCGCCTCACCCCTTCCTCCCGTATGACATTAACACCTCTTGACACCCAACAGATTGCCCAAGTAAATCCATTCCAATAATATTTTGACAACCGGTCGGACAACTAAAACTGACCATTATTGGGTTTCTCTTTCGTTTCCCATCAATCATAACCTGCTACCTCATAGCCTTCTAGTCACACTCACAGTACTAGGCTTGGTCTCATGTTAGCGCTCTCGCTCTAGGCTAACCAATGATTCGATCAGATAAGATATTTCTGTATTCATTACAGTGGGAAAGTTGTTTTGGACTATGTTCAGATATAATAATTACATTATAATGTTATAGGTATTGATGTAAGATAACATAACTTGTATTTTTATTATAATATATAATTGTATTAAGTACGCATTACTTACCTCCTATAAAGAAGAAAACATTTCCTACATAAGAAATTAAAGAACCTCAGATAAATGCATGAAGACCGGCATCGCAGAGCAGAAATTTAAAAAAAATTTCGAAATTATTGCTCTAAGCTTTGTTTTTTTTTTTAGATTCTAGATGTAACATTTTTTTTTCAACGAGACAACATGACGAACTTTGCATTTATAGGTGAATCGATATTGCAAAGTAATTCTAGCTTAATTATTAACAATGGAAATTGGTTTTTTTTTTCGCATTGTTCGATGTGATATTACATCAGTCTGTTTGTGAAAGTAGGGAAACCCTACAAATTTTCTCTAATGAAATATACGGCGTAGGAAGAAGTTAATAGGTTTTCGTGTAAGTTACATAAAACTCATTGCTAAAACGACTGCCACTAATAACCGCCCAAACTGGACAGGCTGAAGATAAAATGAAGAGTCTGAAGGCGCTAGGCGTGGCTTCAAATTTCAAACCACTATGGAGTAAGCGCTCCCTCCCATTCCCTAGTATCAATGCACAGACTTAGAGCAACTCCCCACCTGACTGGTACAGGAGCTAGGTCTACGAGTAAAGTATTGGTCTGAAAACTGATCTCCACATTGCTGTTTTGGTCTGTGATATTTCCTCTAATACTTCACCTGAAAAACAACAAGCCCCATGTATGTAAACGAAAAAAGTATGAATTAACTATAAACTTATTCAGACTATCAATAAACCCAACTGTTGTCATGTAGTAATAGTGTCATTCATTGCACCTAGCAAACATGCAACATGAAAAAAAAAACGTTACAGTATAACATCGCGTCCAAAATATCCCCTCTCCTCTCTCTCTATCTATCTATATATCTATATCTCTCTATCTCTCTATCTGTTTATCCCCTTCTCTTGAATATTTCTCTTTCTTTCCGAATATAATGAACTGTCTCTTTAACTATTATAGATCCCTTTGTCTTTTTCTCTCCCACGTTTTCACTACTACCTCTCTTTCACTCTCTCTCTCCCCCTCTCTCTCTCCCTCTCTCTCTCTCTACCTCTCTCTCTCTCTATTTGAAACAGCTTGTTTCGAACCCAAGACGTTCAGCATAACATAGGCATACACTCTACTAAAGAAATAATGTCACTCGTATTACATGAATCTCACTTTGGGCAGAAATCTTATTATATGTAGTACTCCAGAAGTAATTTGGATGAAAAATATCCCGTCACAACGTAATGAT
>BMAT01006126.1:30717-51860 GCA_019649035.1 Elysia marginata
TGTTTATGAATACATGTGCATCAATTGTAATTTGGGCCTATGGCCTTATATACTGAATAAAAATCAATTCAATTCAATTCAACATGAGTGGCAAAATCATCATAGTAATAATCACCACCATCATAATTATCATCATCAATGGAAACCTCAGCATCAACATCAGCAGTCACACAAACAGAGAAGAAAAAGACAAAAAATGCCACTGGCAGTATAAAATTCTGGAGTGGCTAAGGTGGACCACATCTGAAAATATTTTCATCAAGAGTCTTCTGTTCCACATGCAGAGAACAGTCACGAGAACAGTCACTGTTACTGTGTCAGCAAAGCAGCAGTATTTAGGGATCAGTGCATTATAAAGAGATAAATACAAATAAAGGATATTTCAGTGGGACATGTGAAGTCATAGGCACATGTCTTGATGAGAGGAGTTGGCATTATAAACAGCCTTTAACTTTAAGAAAATGGATCAGGCAGAGATGGAGACATTAAAGAAGAATGTTACTATTGTTAGTCTTTTGTTTAATGTGATTTAACTGGGATTTACCTATTTTAATTCTATTTATGATTACTCTTCTTTATATATTTTCTTAAATAAACAAAGACTCTCTCTTTACTTTTGTAGAGAGCAAGGAACAAACTGTGTTGTTATTTATACAAATGTTGTGATTTACTGATTCTTAATAATTTTAATCAACAAAATGGTCACCAATTTAACTTTTGCCTTGATGCCAAAGCAAATTGCCTCGGTGCCCTCTGATTTTCAGGCCTCACCGAGGCAATTTTTGCTTGCCCTTCTGAAAACCTAATTAAAGCCCTGAAGATGGCATGACGACTTCAACTGAAGGGTTGCATGCCACTTAGTAAGAAAAAGAGTGGCGCACACTTTCTTAATTTGTCCATAATTATATCAGTTGCATACGGTCACAGGTCTTGTTAATAAAATTACATTTTTGAAATCAGCGTATTAGAATTAGCAAAGTGTACGTGTAGAGGCCTTGATTTACACCTTATTTTGTAAAATAAATTTTTTACATGTATATTTTGATTTGGTATTAACCAAAGGTGTCTGTGGTATATCTGACTGGGTGGCAGGCAATTCACCACCCAGTTTAGTTTGGGGTAGAGGCAAACATTCATTTGACCTTTTCAGGCCGGCTTGTAGATGTGTAGCGGCCTTTAGGCAGTCAGAAGTTTTAAAAGGTAAATCTAGGACCATAAAACTTTGGTAGTGTTTTAAAAAATGCTACAAAGTGAAAATGTAACAGTTTACGGGGCTTTAATTGCCTAAGATAGGTGATGTAACAATTAACTTGCTGTTACTTGCTCTAAATAAATACTAAGCATTCTGTAATTATGATTTATGACCTACAAAATTTAAAAGCTCAAAAACTGAAGGCCCATACGCAGTAAGCAATTTTTAAAACATGTGTCCAATTTCATTCAAATTCTGCAATTCAGTTTGATTCAAATGGCTTTTTTTTTCACATATTACGCTACAGATAATTCTCACTGGTTTCAGAATTCTTTCAAAGATGCAAAGTACTCAGAACAAACTCGCTCCCAGTAAAAGCACTGTGTATGTGTCCAACCTGCCATTTTCATTGACAAATAACGACCTGCATAAGATATTTGAAAAGTATGGAAAAGTGGTCAAGTAAGTATAATGATTTTTGAAAACTATTTAAAGAGTTAAAGTCTTATATTTATACCGCAGCTACCATAATCTTATCCTATGTAATATTATTATATCATAGAGTATCAAAAACTTATGATAAGAGAATGATGCAAGCCAGCAAGGATTTGATGGGATTCAAAAGAAAAGCTCATTGCATTGATCATGGTCTTTTGATGAAGATTCACTTGTTAAGAGTGTTTCTCATTTTCTGTTGTAGTTGTTTAGAATACAGTGCTTAGTCAGGTATATTACATACATTCAGATGTGTTTTTACGTCCTTGATGTGTGAGGATGTTAAGTGTGAGTTAACAGTTTTTGTAACAGGGTTTGTGTCACAATAGTAGTTATGATTATAACTGATTATGTCAAAAAGTTATTTTTAATTGTATCTTATTTTGAACAATAAATTTTTCTAACTTTCGAATGTTTTAAGTCCCCATAAGCCATTGTAATTTTTTTTTAATGTCAAATTCTTTGTTAAACTAAAAATTGAACAAGTTATAGAAGAAAAGAAAATACTCCCTTTTTAACTGGTTTTAAATTTTGACTCATTGAGAGAGAAGTTTCTCAAGTTGATATTTTATTTTTGAAGTAACAAGATAAATAAACAGTTTAACTTTCCTCCAGTCTTGTCACCAAATATACTGGAATAAATTCCGCTTTAATGCAAAGTTCATTTTGACATGAAAATTTAAATAGGAAAATTCAGTATAACAAACTTAATAGGGCTGTTCAACGAACTTTAAAAAATTCTTAAAGAGTAGTTCCCCTTGGTTAATGATGAGTGTTTAGGCTTACATTCAGCACTAGGGTTTTTTTCCGAACAAACTTCCTTGCTCTCAGAAGAGTTTGCTGGTGTGCCCATCTTTTGAATTTTACACACATAAGAGGTTAGTCCTGAAACAGCCCCATAGATCATACATGAATTGAACTGTTAGTTGAGCTGATGAATATTTAAGACAAAACTTAATAAACTTTTTTTTAATGAATATTTATCTCAGAATTTTTCACATTTTTTTTTACGTAATAAGGTCTTGATGACAAAGCGCATCATATCCTATTTTTAAAAATTTTGATTATTTGTTTAAACAACTTGTTTGCATGTTTTCTTAAAAAGTGAAAGACATCATTTTCTTATAGATGGGTATATTGTTGTAGATAAAACAATCAGCAATGGGAGATGAAAATACAAAAACAAAGAAGAAAGAAATCATTTAATTTTTACCCTTTTTTAAGCCTTTTTTTTTCAAAATGACTTAAAATGCATTTTTGTCACATTTTTAATAATGCTGATTTTTCTGGAGCCTTGGAAACATTCATCAAACCATTGAAAGCTTTGAAAAATATATGAACATTTTTTCTTAGATATAAAGAAAAAGAGGAATAGATGATGTATTTTTGAAAGGCGTTTTCTCAAATAAAATTTTCCAATATTCAAGTCATTCAGACTGATTATGAGATAAAATTTGGACAAGTGGTAAAATGATAGACACATGGATGTTTTGCTATAAACGTTGTTGCTTTTTAAAATCTTGATAAGTTTGCATTCAACAATTTTGACTTTACTGTTAGAATTTGATTAAAAAATAGGTAAATTTTATTTTCTTTGTGCCGTCTTCCAGAGTAACTATAATGAAAGATAAGGTTTCTCGACAGAGTAAAGGTGTTGCATTTGTCCTGTTTCTGGAAAGAGAAGGTGCTCACGCAGCAGTCAGAGCTCTTCATAAAACAAAGGTAATTCACAACAAATTGAGGGTAAGTAAGAAAGGGACACAAAGTTCTACAGCACTCTCAAGGACAGACTCTAAATTGTGGCCCTCACAGTTCCATGAAAGAGGCAGATGCCAAAAAGTTCAATGTCACAAAACTTATCAGTACCCCCCTCTATTTTCAAACTGTTTGTAATAATCAGAAAGACTGTTTTCCGAGACTTGTATTTATAAAAGTGTTTCATAGCTCTAAACATAGAAGAAGCTCATGAGAATAAATTATTTGAAATATATAGTCTACAATTATGTTAAAATTACAGCAATCATCTCATTGAACTGTTTACATCACCTATAATAACAAATTTTCCGTTTTTTTCCCACAATATTTGCTAAAGAAAGAGAGTGCCCTATACTCAGGCAAAATTTATAAATTATACCCTCCTTTTCACTCACCAATTTGGTAATGAAGTAAGTTACAAAGAAAAATATTTCTCAATTTTATGAAACATAAAAGGAGTTGAACAAAAACTCAAGCCTGTAATCCTGTTTAATGGAAAATGTTCTGTTTTTTGTTTGTTTTTCTTTTTGTAGGCGAAATTTGTAAGTCAACCTCAGTCATTTATATTTTAAATTTATTTTTCATGTTTAGTTCATAAAGAAGAAGTTATTTGTAAAAAAAACTGTGCCTTATGTCATTGTCAGTAGTTAAAATTCTTTTTAAGCTTTTGTAGACTGCTTTCATTACAAAAATAGAAGGCATATCTACAATTTTATCTTGTTTTCCCCCCTATTTCTGCAGATGTTTGAGCGCACAATTTCATGCAGCATTGCCAAGGATAATGGGCGAGCGCCTGAGTTTATTCGCCGCAAAGAGTATACCGACAAATCTAGATGTTACGAGTGTGGGGTATGTTCATTATTGCAGGGACGCCAACTGAAATGAAACCTAAATATGAAGGTAGAAGCCGTAACACTTGGAGTATACCCGCAAAGGAAATGAAGATCTAAATGGATATATATGTCTGTACAATCTGAGTAATAGGTAATAATATAGTGGATTTACAACTGATCACACTGTTTAACAGAAGAAAAGAAAAATCAAATCTAAATAACATTAAGCCGTTTTGGCTTTGGTTACCTTCATCAGAAACAAAAAAAAGTATAATACAATGTAGATTTTAACGAGGAAGAAAGCTGTTAGTCTGATTCTTTTTTTGTCACCTAATTGAAACTAGTTATTAATGTTAATCTCTCAGATTGACATTTTTTCTAGTTCTCATTGTTGTTGAGTGGAATGGACATTTTTAATACAAAGTCATAACCATTGGGTTTATTAAATGTCTTGAAAGGCAAACTTATACATCGAATTTCAGTTTTCATCAATTTTTTTTTCTTTGGCTTTGCTAAATCACTTATAAAGTCATAATTCATGCTCTGATTTCCATCTGTGAGAAAAAGGCTGCAAGTTATAAAGCAATGCAGATTATTGGCAGTATATTAATCTTACCTTTTAAAAAAATTTCTAATCATTTCTAGTTATTTACACCCGACCTTTTATAATTTAATGCACTTATGCAAAACCAGCTCCATCTATGAAGAGTTGAGGGTTAACAGTATTGGATATGTATGTATAGCCTAGTAATTACTATATTATATACAGGGCATACCTTATTATATTACCATTCATCCTTTGTGTTTATGTTTGAGTGTTTGAGAACTTTTGAATTAATGGTAGTATTTGGTGCAATTTGAATTTTCTCAATTAAGTTAGCATGTCTATACAAGGACCTTCACTACAAAACTAGTTTTTTGAGAAGCAGTGTGGCAACATGTTGTAAGCTATGTTCCTTCAAAGTCAAGCTAGAACCTTTCAACCCTTATTGATAACGCAATAGCTACCTCCATCATTAACTTTTAAATGTATCTCATAGTTAGAGCCATACATATATAGATTAATGCCCTGAGCTCACCTAAGAGGAAAGGTTGAATGCAAATAAAACAACAAGTATTTGGTCATTAGAGAAACTTAGAATTTTAAGAAGTTACATTTTTCCAATATTGCAGCCCCAATTAGATTTTCCTTTCCTTACCTTGTAGATTGGCTTCCCTTAAGTATGATAAGACTTATGATGAATACTCATACAGAAGGCTTAAGAGGCGTTTTCATTGTGGACTGAGTGTGCAGAGATGTGAAAAGGCAAAATGATTTTTTTTTTTACTTTTTATTTTCTTAAAAATAAACATGAATTTATAAAAGACCAAAAAAACCCAAAAGATTAAAAGATTATCACACAATGGCATTCTCGTAAGACAATTAATAACAAAGACTTGTGTCAGAAATATTGACCTTGTAAAATTACATGAATAATAATTCATGTAATAATATTAATAATAACAATATGATAATAATAACAATATTGAGAAAAATATAATAATTATAATAATAGTAATAATAATAATAATATTAAAAATAATAATTTATCCATAATAATAATGTAAAAATAATAATAGTAATAGTAGTAGTAAAGCTAGTAGTAGTAGTAGTAGTAGTAGTAGTAGTAGTAGTAGTAGTAGTAGTATTAGTAGTAGCAGTAGTAGCAGTAGTAGTAATAGTAGTAGTAGTAGTAGTAGTGGTAGTAGTAGTAGTGGTCGTGGTAGTAGTAGTATTAGTAGTAGCAGTAGTAGTGTTAACCCCAGTAACAGCAGTAATAATAATTGTACATAAAAATTAACAATATATGTATTGTAATGAATGTAGTAATAGTGAAGATGACCGTTTTGGTAGTAATAGTATACCGGTAATAATATTTTTAAAAGCAATAATCATATCAATAGCAGTAGTCATTTCAACATAAATTGTAACAAAATAATGAAATGCCATTGATACTTAATAGTTTTCAGAAATGGAGGAATCTTGACTAATCTGAATTGTTGAATGTTTGTTCACTTGCCATGATTACTTTCTAAAGTTATAAATTAAGTACTTCCACAGTAAAATTATGATTTAAATGTCATTGTTTTCTTTTCATGTTTTATGAGTTTGTAATCATTATTTTCAACTGAACAGGATGAAGGTCACTTAAGTTATAAATGTCCAAAGAATCTTCTAGGTGAAAGAGAGCCACCACCAAAAAAGAAGAAAAAGAAAAAATATGAGGACGAAGAGAGGTAAGTATCAACAATCAGTTTGATTGGGTGTATGTAAATTACAGGTGAAGGTCTTCTTTAAAGTTATTATCCATACTTTAGTTCCAAAGAAGTTCTTGAGAGATGAGTGTAACTGGTCTACTAATGAAACTAAAACAGTAAAAGTTTTCCCCTACAATTTGAAGGTGCTGGATTTCATTTTTTTTTTTTACATTAAAAGGAGATGACCTTTTAATGAATTTATTTTTCTGAGTTTCCTAACAATTATTGTGTATCTATAGGCTCCAATTTTTTTAATCCCATGATTCATAAACATAATTTTTTATGCTGTTGTTGCAATTTTTAGATTTCCTCTGTATCTATAAAGTCTTTTCAACAAGTACAAATAAGTTGGATGAGGAAATATCTTGTATAAGAAAAGGGCTTTTAAAAGACAATTTTTTTCTTCTTTTTTCCTCCAAAGTATAAATCAACAAACAAATTTTCATAGTTTCAAGAAACGTTTAACGTTAGGAAGTTCAGCATCGTGTATATTTGAAAAAAAGCACTGCCTTGGAATGTGAAAATAGAAACGACCAACTGGTTTAGGCTGATTGGGAGACAAATAATGTTTTATAGGACATTCAAAGAAACATTCTATCTACATGCGTGTGTTACAGTGAGAAAGAGGATGCAGACAGTGAAGAAGAGGCCCAATCTGAAAAACAGGATGAATCTTTGGCATCTGCAATAAGATACCAGGTCAGATTTACTTACTCATGCTCAAGATTCATGTAGTAGTGTTAAGATAATGTCTGTAACAGAATATGTGACTGAGAAAAGAATAAGAAAGAGCAATCTAGAAAACTACCCATTTACGTATATTTTTTCTCCACCTTCTTTCATGCAGCGGTTATAATTGTTCAAGTTCTTTTACCTAATTACAACTTGTAGTAAAATTTATATTTTTTGTGTGGCATCATGGCCTGTGGGTAGGCTCTCAACCCTTAGACCCTGGGTTTGAGCCCTGTCTCAGCAGGTTGCTTTTAGTTAGGTCCTGTGAAAGGCTATTTATGCCCATTTCCTCTCGACACTCAAATATGAAATGAGCACTTACCCGTAATGGGTAGTGGAAGGTCTTGTCAGTATGCTAAATGGATACCCTTTCACTGCTGCTCCTCTCAAGAGTACAGGGAGTAAGGGCCTGTTGCGGAACCCATTTCAAGTGCTTAAAGACTTTTAATGGATTTGGCGCTTTACAAAATAGAACCACTCTTTTTTGCTCTTCATTTAACAAATTATCCTCATCGCAGTATTATGACTTTTTAAAAATTATTCCTCCCCCAGAAATAAATATTTGAATAATAAGAGGTGTAAAGCAAGTCATAAATTCATTTAGCTGGGGAAAACTTGTATAGGCTAGGGTTGAAAGAAAGCTAGATGTTCAAATGCTTAAGCTTTTTGTGCTATATTTGGCAGTATAAATCAAACTGAAGGACGATTTGAAATGCAATATAGGGAAAAGTATATAAAATAATTTGCACACAATTTTTCAGTAACTAACATTGAGATTTTGTTTCAGATGATACATGTTTAGCATTGTTCAAATCTCAATGGGTGTCTAATTTTTTTTTTTCATTTTCATTTTGATCATTTATGTCCTCTAATATTTGCTTATGTTTATGTTTGAAAAATGCGTTTATATGCTACATGTCAGGTGTGGAGGATTTAGGTTCCCAACCAAAATTAATCCGTTTTTTAACTTATCTTTGCAGCAAGAGATGATGCTACGGGCTTCCTTATTGGATACCAGTGGTGGGGACAGTTTAGGAGTAGTCACTGGCGTAAAGAGAAAAGTTTACAGAAAAAGCAATTACTTCAGTGACGAGGAAGATGAAGCCAGTGATTGAGAGAGAAAGAGAAAAAATGTCTGTATCTGAGAGGTTATGAAAAGATAAGACTGGTCAAATATTTCTCAGGCTGGACAGTTTAGATCATTGTCTGGACTTTTTATGCTCTGATGATGATGGTGATCCTCATGCTAACGATTCTCTGGCTAGACTGAGGTAGTTATCTACAAAAGATCACTGTCAAAAGTATTTATAACTGAAGCACAAATCTTGTGACAGTGCCTGTCATTCAAAGCTGGCCCGTTCAGTTTGAGAATCTAGTTCTTTCTAAAAGATTTTTGTCTTTACATTGAAAGAGCATTTTCTTTGAGCAAATAATTTCAAACTTTGAGAACCCACCTGCAAAGTTGCAGGTCTCAGTAGTTTTTATAACTACCTCCCATGCAACTTCTTTTTAACTTTTTAAAAAATCTTTGTCAATTACTGTTTATCCCATAATGCAATGGCCTAGTCTGGATCCAAAATTAAAAACACAACCTCTAATGATTTTTTCAAAATTAAATCAACCTATAGAATGAAAGCAGTTGTATGGATAACTCTCATTCAGCAATGAACAAAATTGTCTTCAGGTCTTAGTTTTACAGCTTCATCCATGACAAGGCTTTTTACAGCCGTTGTACCAGTCATGTTGTCCCATGCAGACTTGCCGGAGGAAAAATTGAATTGTCAAATTCTTTGAGGACAATTTTCTGTTTGTTCACCCCTCAGTGGCTACTATAAAGTGGGTTTTTTTTCATTTACAGTCTCAGGTAGATTCCAGTGAAAGATGTCAACATATTTGGGTTTTTGGTGCTGTTGTTAAGACAATCAAATTGTTACCATTTTCTAAAGTCTGCCTGTTTATATTTGCAACTTGACTTTCTATAACAGCTTAGCAATACAATGTCCTTAAACAATTATTGGCAGTTTTCAGGTTGTCCCTGTTTTAAATAATTTTATACAATTACAGTGGAATATGGATAAAGTCAACACCTTGGGATGGAAAAAAAATGTGTTGACTTCGAGCAAGAGCTGACTTATAACCAGTGCAAATAAAGAATCACAAAATGGAACTACCAGACAGAGCTGACTAGTTCAAGCAAGAGTTTTCCTAAACAGTGTAGAATCTCAATGCATTCCACATTTCCTTAAATAAATTTCAGTCATCCTATAAGATGATCAGAACCTCCATATTTTGTGTTGAAATGTTTGAATGTTCTGAACGCAATTGTACACATAAAGGTAAATATTTTTTGTACCTTCTTCCATATGGGCCAAGAACCGCACTTTCTCGTTAATACATGTATAATCCTCATTTACCCTTACAATATCTATTATGTCATAAACAACAGAGCCAAATCTCACCTTCAAAATCATCATGAACATCAAATATGAAGCAAGCTGGTCTAGTGATGTTGATGTTTTGATGTTTATCATGTCGATGGCAGGCACATCAAACCTCTGATGTGGCTTCTTTATCTATATTAACATCAGAGGTTTGATGTGCCTGCCATCGATATACTAATGTTGGTCCTGTTCACAACAATTGTTGCTCTTGAATATAGTGTATAGTGTGATTTTTTTATGGTTATCATGCAAGTGAAAAATTAATTATTAAATTGATATTCCCTATTTGTCCTTTAAAAATTGTTAAAGATTACTAAATTATTAGTTTTATATTTGTTCCATGAACGTTTTACTTTTTATTTGGCCTCTTCCTTATTTGATTAAGACGTTTTGATAGTTTATGTATAGTTGTCTGTGTAAGAGATTCGTTTAAAAAAGCCTTCAATGTGAGAGTTTTTAACATTAGATGTTTTTCCTCTCTGACTATAGATTGACATTTTGAGTGTAAAAAGGTCTGATCAAACCAAAACAAAAACCAGGACACCAGGTGGAAGTTTAACTGTGGATCAGCTGTTTTAGTTGTTATTTATACAGTGTTTACACAACGCTATCAACAAAAGTACAAAAATGTTGCCATCAGAGCACTTAGGTTAAAAAGTTGCGTGTGGATGACAGTAACTTATTACATAATGCCACCCATTGGCAGCGTGGGATTAATAGGGGATATACATGTAATTTCTATTTTAATTCCCACATCGTGCATGCTTTAATGTGAACAAGAGCGTAGAATAAGGGTAAGTATTTGGTCATAAAAAACGTATTAATACTACCCGTTTTTTTACATCAACCGAAACAAATATTTATGGTCTGCAAACAAACGTTTATGGTCTGCTTGTAATTGTATTGAGAATATGTCCCTCAACAAGTCAGATGTTGGAACCTTTAATTGGAGAAAACGCCTTTCAAAGAAAGATTTATTCCTTTTTTATTTATTTGAACTGAAGGAAGTTCTAATATCATTGTACAAATTCAGATAATTCTGTGCACTTTAAGAGTTTGGAAGATGAGTAAAAAAACATGAACACCCTATAAATGTGAAGATTGCAACTTGCAAGTCATTTGCACTGGATGTGAGATATACATGTACATGTATTGTTGTGCAACTTGTATACATACATTTTTTCCTCAACTTGTTGACCCTGTATACTTTTAAGCTCATGTACAAAAGAGCAGAAGTTTAGATCATGTGCATATTGGGAATGAGATTAGAGAGCAAATGATCTTTCCTGTTTGCACACTCCCTCTTTGAAGTCAATTGCTTGCAGGCAAGAATGATAATTTTGTGCTCTCTGCTCATTCCCAATTGATAATAGTTTATTCTAATGAATTCCACCATTGGTTAACTTTCCCATCTTAAATTAATATTGATTTGTGACTGGGCGGTTATCAAACGATGACATCAGTTGTAAGTTAATTATGCATAAAAAGTGAGACAGTAAGAGAGAGAGAGAAGAGATAGAGCCAGAGAGAGAGAGAGAGGGGGGGGAGGGGGGAGTGCAGTACATGTATATAGAATCGTAATAAGGTGTAGAGAATAGTGAATGTGTTTTGTTTAAAGTAAATATCCTCAATATCACTGAGTATTTTTATAATTTATATGTCCTGTTTATTTAAAAAGCATCACAAATTGGAAAAAGAATTATAAAGGATTCAATAAATTTGGTGTACATTTTGTACTTTGTGTACTTATTTATGGTAGTTCTTGTACATGATTGTGAGGAGAGAACATGTAGTATACCATTTTACAATAATTGCTCTAGTAAAATTAGATGTTTAACTTACTTTTTTTTCCCAAAAAAAGCACTGATAGTTATTATCGTCACCATCATCATCATCAAGTGCCATGCTGGATGGCGTTAGCTGCCATAGCCCTCCATTCCTCGCTGTCATCAGTCCATTTTAGCAGCTCTACCGGCTTTTGTGCTCATATAACTAGTGAGTCCGTCCAATAACTTCTCTCTCTGCCTACCCCTGTTGTGTTTGTCTTTTAGTTTTCCAGTGGTAACCATGAATGGCCTGAATTCCAACTGCTGTTGTCTCATAAAATGCCCCCAAAATTGTCCTTGTCTTTGGAGTATTGTGCTATTAATTTTCTTTCATTGTCACCCTCTTCCAGGACTTTTTCTTTTATCGTCTTTCCCATTCATAGAATTTTCAGTATACACTTCAAAAACATTTCTGTTGCTACAACGGATACATTACATGTGTACAAGCATCTGTGTGTCGAGGGTCCAAGTTTCACATCCATACAAAAGGACAGGTTTAATGTGACACTGGGGGATTCTTTTACATACTGAAATCGATAGGTTTCTTTGTGACAGAATCCATTTTATTCTTTGAAATGCTGTCTTGGCCTGAACAGTCCTGCCGTTTATTTCTTTATGACATCGACCATCAATGGTTATTTATTTATTGACATTGTTCACTCCTGTTTTAGAGTATTGTGTTGAGTTTTGACGTTACATCTCTAAATGTCTGCCTTCCTTGATAGTAAAACCACATAATTACAAAAATCATCTACATCACCATGGCATCTTGATTAAGCCCGTGCCGATCATAAAATTCTCAGGCCGGCGGGCTGACGGGCTGATCACACTTGGGCCCGTTAGGCCCGGGCCGGGCCAAGGGCCGAGCTAATACGCGACTAAAGGGTGCATGATACAACCGGCCACGGGCTGCCTTGAGCCTTGGGCCTTGGTGTGTGCATTTATTTTTTCTTCCGTATTCTTCTCATGGGATTTTTTTTCTCTTTTACTTTTATGTTCCTCTGAAAAATACAAAAAGAAAAAACAACAGCAGTT
The DNA here is from genome assembly GCA_019649035.1 of Elysia marginata. NCBI lineage: Eukaryota > Metazoa > Mollusca > Gastropoda > Plakobranchidae > Elysia > Elysia marginata. The sequence continues at coordinate 43,325 of BMAT01006126.1, forward strand.
AATTTCCTAAAATCCTTGGCCTATTTTCAACGCCACAGACTCGGCATGACTACTATCTAGCCGATGCATCCGGTGTTACGTAATCTAGATATGTTCCTCTCCTATACTATAGTACTGTCCAAAACGAGTTTACACATTTCTGTAAGTAAGTGAAGTCCATGTATTGAGATGTTCTAGATTACTAAGAATTGTATAAAAACTTCATCACAACAGATTGTTTCATCTAGCAGTGAGCCATAGTGTTAACTCTTTCGAAAGATTCAAAGTAGAATATCGCACCTTTCACATTTTGTAAGGCGGCGAAAAGCCCGTTGTACCGCTCGGCTCGATCACTGCGATATAACCTGTGCGCATAGATAGAGCTCGGGCCGCCCCACGGGCCTTTGCATGGGCCACAGCCTGAGCCCTCGCACGGGCCGCCGCCCGGCCCGATCAGCGTCAGTCAGAAAGGTACAACAATGCAAAATCGAACCCCCAAATTCTTGATCAAAGAAATTGTTTTAGCAATTTAGTAATTGAAATGAAATAAGCTGTGTTTGTGCTCCCAAAATACTGATGGGCCTGTTTCGGGCTTTCTGAGACGGCCCGGGCCCGTGATCATAATATGACTATGATCGGGCCGCTCGATCTCGGGCCGGGCTTTTTCACGGGCTTAATCTTGATGGTGGTTATAATACCAAGAGAAACATAGTTAGTTATGACCTATTACAAATGTGTAACACTAACAGTTTCACAAAAGGAGTCTAGTTGCTTAATGACATAAAGATATTTAGAATTGCATAATATATACATGGTTTGAAAACTTTTTGAAAGCCCTGTAAAGCAATAAATGGAAAAGATTTCTCTGATATGACCTGAGTTGTTGCAAGTTGGAGATCAGTGAAATTACCATTCTTAAGAAAGCAAAGAAAAACACATTTATTGATTTTACATTACATGGGCTTTATACTTAAAGATAACACGAACCAGATTGATTTTTCCTTTCCAGCTATCATTTCAATGGCTTTATGAATCTGTTTGACGAAATACACTCTAAACTTTTAATATGATTATGAACCAAGATAAAGTTGAACATTCTCATATTTGCAGTATCATGGTGATATGACTCATCTTGCGATCCTGATACCTCTGCACAGCATTTTTCTTTGACAAAATATACTTATAGAGAATAGTGATTCATACTATGTGGGTGAATAAAAACTTCAAATAAAGAAGAAATGGTTATTAATTTCAAAGACTTCTATGGCAACAGATTAAAGAATTCAACCAATTGTTTTATTATCATTTTAATTTTCCATTTGAAAATGCAGGCTAGTAACACATACATAAAGGTATGTTGAATTTACCTTCATTTAAAAATTGTTTTTGAACCATACATCAAACTTTACTGTATGATGATACCATGATTAACAATGCAATCACTTTTTTTTCTAGGAAGGTGAGCTTGGTAAAAATTTTCAGAAAGGCAACTTCTCGCTGTCATTGCCAAGTTCTGGAAAAAGGGAGTCGTAAGAAAATCTCACAAGCACAATTCATTCGTGTTAGAAAATGTAGAATTTTGTCCTTCCTGTTTAGTTTTCTAAAAGGAAAAAGGTAACCATTGCTGGTTGAATGTACATCTACAAGTACAAATGTCCGGTTGTCTCCCTTACCTTTAGCGTTTCCATATCTTTCCCGCCTTAAACAAGTTTGGGAGACAGACCCATTGCATGCCTATGTTTTCTAATCTGATACAATTACAATGGACTTTAATTTTAAAACACTTCTTTCATCGTAGAGGTTAATACTTAAACAAATTAGAGGATATTAACATGTCACCACCTAAATTTAAATGTAAAAGAATTGAAATAAAAAAGATATTAACATGTGTATTTGTACACTTAGTTTAGAAAGAAGTGGTAGTCGAGCATATTAACAAAAATAATAAGATATAAAGTATAATACTTGTAATATATCCTGAGTGGATGGTGATCAGGCATAAACACTTAAAAATGTGTAACTGTACGGCTGTCAAATTTTGAAATAAATGAAACATATTAATACCTATTACAATCACTGAATCAGTAAATACATATAGAGCTAAGGATGAAATGGTATGAAGAAAAATTGGTTTAATTAAACCTTCATTTGGAAGAATCTTTGCATAAGAATGGCCTACCCTAGGCGTGCTTAGAGAAGGTGAAACTAACGAAATTCTTAACAAAAAAACTCAAACTATGTAACACGAACAGTTTAAAAAAGGGAGTGTACAAAAGATGTAGCAAGAGAACAGGAGACTACACGAGAACATCTTAAAGAAGGAAAGTTAATAAACAGTTATTTAATCAACAAACAAATTACGTATGTAATACATGTAATTAAGAAAGAAGACAGATTAACTTAAGGCGCACATGTGTAGATAGTGAGGGGAGAGGGGGTTTATCCTACATAGTTATAATATCTCAGTCAGTTCTTTGAGGTTTTTGGAATCTTTTCCATGCTCCATAGTAAAAACGATACGTGTACATTAACGTTGAAAGAGCCGTGCCATGAAACGAAGGATAGAGTGGTATTTAAAACTGGTTTAAACCTAAAAAAGCGTGCCATAAAACGAAAGATAGAGTGGTACATGTATTTAAAATTCGTCTAAACCTAAAAGAGCCGTGCCATAAAACGAAAGATAGAGTGCTATTTAAAATTGGTTCAAAACTAAAAGAGCCGTGCCATAAAACAAAAGAAAGTACATGTATCGACAGTTGGTTCAACACAATTCGGTCATACAGTACAATCATAAGGAAAGATAGGATGGTATTGAAGGTTTGCTTAAGAGTCGGATTGCAAAAAGCGGGTGAAAAAATCTTAAAAATGAAGAAAAGCGCATGAGAAGATCAATGTGAGTTTATGTTAGAGAAGTGGTAAAGGGGTGCTGGGGGGGGGGGGACTGTACCTTTATTGTTATTGTTAGAACCATGGTTTGTCTTGAGCTTGAAGCCTCAATTTTATCTCTTTTGATCCTTAAAAAAGCCAGTTCCCCTTCTCTTTTAGTTCACATGCTGATGGTGCACAACTCCTTGCTCTTAAAAACTGTGTTTGTGAAGTTGTACCGGAAAGTCGAAAATTATTTTCGAAGTACAACATTTTAACAATTCATAATTTTTTTGTTGTCCGATTTCAACATTTTTTTTTGTGCAAAATTCATGATTTTTATAGATTTTTGCAGTACAGTTAATCAAAATGTTTTAAAGGACACTTTAAAAATGGCTCATGATAGGCCTACCTACTACATGTACAAATGTTTTTAGGATGCCTGTTATATTGTAATACCCCGGGTAGTAAAAGGTATCTCAGATTTCGCATCTAGCTTGTAATCTATCGTTTTCAGAGTGTTGTTCAATCATTTGTTAATATCTCACAGATATCAAATTAAACTCTTGGAACCTTATTGCTGGAGACATTGATGGATTGATTGCATATTGGTTCTTATGTAACATAGGAAAACACAATCTCTTCCGCATTCCTTCCTGCACATTACGCATTTCTTTGTGTGGCTCATTAGGAAAAAAGTATGACGCAGCTTTAAAAAGAAAATCTCTTAGACCAGATTTGATACACAATTCCGCACCAATAGGGAGATTTAAGTTAGAACCATTGCGTAAAAAAGCTTTTTTTTTAAAAATGGCGGACGTTGATCGAAGTGTGGAGCCATCGTTGTTCTTTTTCTTGTTGTTGTTGTTTTTTCGTTTTTTTTTTCATTTGGAGGGGAGGGGGGGGGTGTCGAAGGATTGCTTTTTTTGTTTGCTGTTTTTTAGTTATGTTTTTTTTAAACGTTAACAATAATAAAGAACAAGGTATTCAGTACTTCTTTACAACGCTTAAGTTATGTTGCTAAGTTTTCAAAGAGATAGAGCGGGAAATTAAGATAGACAGACAGAGAAGTAGAGATAACGGGGTGATACGAAACGGTGACAACGGCAAGAATTCAGTGATTTGCAGCATTCTTTATTAGTTCACATGTTGTAAAAATTATAATACTTTGTCACGCGCTTTGCCAACCGGGCTCAATGATATTTCAACAGGACGAAAGGTATAATAATTCGTTTTATATTTCTAATTCTATGGGGATAAAGTTATAGGCAGAAAGTACTTATGGTACATGTATAAGGAATGACACAAAAACTTTCAAAGCTTCTCAACGCTTGGAAGCGGCTTGAAAATTAGATGTAAAACTAAAGCAGCATAGGAAGCTGAACAAAAATGTTATCATATAATTATATATCTTTAATCACATGTTGCATTTCATTAGAATAAAATCAAAGACCGTTTTTTTTTGTTTTAGCACGTATTTTCGAAACCATAATTCAAAATTTTATTTTTGAAGTTTGTTTGGTTGGATGGGTGAAATAGTCTTCCACAATGATGGTGGTCTGAAATAACTGTAGTATTTTTATCCGGTGTTTTCTCCTCCCGATAAAGATAGGCAGAATTAAGTCAGAACGAGATAGATGAGGTGTCGATCTGATCCACTCGTCCGTCTGTGTTGAATTTAAAGCCACTGAAAAAGAAAGGATCTCTGCCGATTCTAGGGCAGATATCATATTCATCCTAATCTACCTAGGTCTACTTCATCGTAATGTGGATGTGGATGTCTAGAAAAAAACTCTTTGAAATGAGTACTTTACTTATTGTTAACTTATAGCCTTCCGCTAGCAGGGTCGTCCGATCTGTCTTTTCTGTGATTAGAGCAGTCCCCCTAGGTTGATTCTCTGCGATGTGACCTAGTTTATCCAAGTCTTTCCATTTTATTTCCAATTTTGTGGTGAAAAGTTTTTTTAAGATCTTTATTAACGAAGGGCCTTGCTCTTTTGTTGTTTTCCAGAAAGTAGAAATGCATTCTTTCATTTGCAGGAATGTTTGGGTCTCTTCTCAGTACGTGACCAAATTGCTTCAAGCTCCTGCATAGGGAGAGGGAGCCTCTCCGCACTTTTTTGTATAAGGAAGCATTGGATACCTTGTGGCATTTTGGATGCCGAGAACATTAACTGTTTCCGATGATACAAGTCTACTATTTCTTCGTCTGTTTTGGTTAGAGCCCAGGTGCCGCAGTTGTACACCAGCCCTGAAAGTGAAAGTACTAAAGAGTTGTACACTGTGAATTTTGTTGTCCGTGTTGCTTCCCTTATTCCATAATATTATCTTTGCCGTTTTCGTTAAATCAATAAATGCAATCTTGGACACGTGCTTTTGGTGTTCTGTGCCCCCTTTACTGCCAAGTGGCGATCCAACTCTTTTTCGTTTTTTTGTTGTTGTAAATACATGTATACTGCCTTATTAATTTCAAGACGGGTGATTGGACAATCACATTTCTATCTGTCGCCGGTGAATCCAATGTATAGTTGAATTTATTCTGATGTGCCTCAGGACTGAAATATTTGTTCCCCTTTTAATTACTGACAACTGTTCAAGTAGCAATTTAAAGAGAATAGAAAAGGGCTCAATAATAAAATGGGCGAGTATGTTTGACCCCTGTTATGTTTGAACCCTTGATTTAATACAATAGCTTTGACTATCTCTGCTATTTTTTCTACATGTATTTTGGCTGAAGGTAGGACAGAGATGGAAAGAAAAGAAGACAGAGCAGAAAAGCATGACACAAATCCGTTGCGAAAAGTCCCATGTATTTTTCAGGGCGAGTGTTCTATCACTAGGGCACTCATGCGCACAAGAGGTAGTACAGCAAGAAAGCCAGATGAGATGCGATACCATTAAATGTGAAAACACCCGCTAAAAAGTGGAAAAATGAGATGTGCCACTTAGTTTCCTTGAGACGTTTTCAAAACTATCTTTTGGACGATAATTGCTCTCTTCCTGTCCGCAATCACAGCATCAAAATTCAAATGTTTCCTGCTCTGTTCCTATTCTTTTAAACTACCGCATCGCTCGAGACCTCAACCTGTCTCCATACAAGTTGAATAACTCCCATCAAAACGAGTAATTGCCATTTCTAAGCAGAACTGGTCCTTGTCGGTCCACCTAGGTTACATCATGATTGTGGTATCGGTCTTTATCCTCCCCCTGCCCGTAAAGTTATCATGGCAAGACCCTTGTCTTGAATCACCTGAAATTTCATCGCTGTCATCTCAAAGTGCGCCAGATGCTTTCCCCAAGTCAAAGAGATGCGGCTGAAGATATCAAGAGAGACAGAAGAGATGCGGAGAATCCCTTGAAGATATCAAGAAAGACGAAGGTATTCACTCCTGAGTCACTCCACCCATCCAATAACGATTGTTTTGATCCAATTCGTGTCGGCCATCCTTGACTGTTGTTCATTTCGATGTTCCTTCCTGCTGAGTTCACATTCATCGCGCAAAAGAGGAATGATGTCTGTGAGTTTTCTAATACCGGTATTTATTTTTATGAGTGAAATTTAGTAAAAAAAAAAAAACCTAGACTCTTCAAAACGCTTCTGTTCAACTAGCAATTTCTGTTTATGTCTTTCACGCTCCTACTCTCACTTTTTCAGCCTCCCACCTTCCCCTCTCTCGTACGTAGCTTGAAAATTCGCTACACTTGTATTTCATTCTTCAACACTTTTTAATCCCCATTCACTTCTCTAGGTGCTGGACCCTCAAGTTGGATTGTAAAACTGTTGTCGATTCATGGGAAGTTGTTTTCTTTTCTCTAAGTGGTTGTGTCAGAAGGGACATCGTCTTTGGAAACTCGATACCCTCCCCTCTTTAGCATCTCTTTGAAATTGACCCCAGTTAAAAAAAAAATTCATTTGTTCTTTTCTTTGTGTGGCATCTCTCTCTCTCCCTCCCTCTCTCTTTGTCTCTCTCTCCCTATCTCTGTCTCTCTGTCTGTCACCCTTTGTATTTTTAAGGCAATCTTTCTCTATCTCTCTATTTTTTTCATTTCTATATATTTGCATATTTATATCTCCTTCCCGAAATTGTTATATCTTTATCTTTCTTATATTTTCCATTATTGATTCTTTGTCATAACGGTCTCCGCTTAAGTTCTCTTTTCATGTCTATCTACTGTATTTTTTAAAAGGTTTCAACAAAGAACCATCACCAATTTCCAGGTAGTAGATTTTTTTTTAAAACAATGTCTTTTAATCTGTCAAGTCTTTTGTTATAGTTTAACCAATTTTTTTTTCCGCGAAAACGAGTACTTTTATTTACAAAAGTATTAATTTAGAGGAAAGTTTTTGCAAAGCAACTGCAAAAACGGAACAAAATTTAATGCAAAAGGCAAGTTTTCCAATCCTTGTGCTAAGAAAAGGCTCTCCCGGTTAATTTTAACTCAATAACTTTTATCTTATATAAGCGTCAAAATCCACATCAAATTTTGTATAATAAAAGAAAACTAAATGTTTTACCAATGTGGAGGTCCTGTGTGAAAGCTAGCCCCAGCAGTACATATACTTATTTTTAAGAACAACTTATTACATGTATTATTTCACGTAGTTTTAAAGCCTTGCTCTATTCAATGCCGAAATATCTAGGTTAAGATCAAACTATTCTTGAGAGAGTAAGATAAAAGAAAGACGCTCTGGTCAGAATATTGCCTATTTTCCAAACTTCGTACAAACGGCAATACCATTTTCTTCTTCAGCAACACAAATACTTTCTTACGTAGCAAAACAAAAAACCCAGTGTTAATGAAAAATTTAAAAACACAAATAACTATCCCTTTCTGCAAACTACATAATTTTTTTCAATAGATGGAATAACATTTTCATTTTTTATTCTATATAAAAGTTTTACAGTTGTTATACATGTACTTGTATTTAGAGTACTCAACTGAAAACTTGGATGTCCATAAATCTAAAATGCAAACAAAGGAATCCTAATGTCTCTTTAACACAGCGCTACAAAGAAGTTGTGTCAGTTCGTGAGCACGGAACAGGCATTTTATTTTACAGTAAGTTGGGAAAGAGCAACCGAGCCTGGCCACAAAATACTGCGATTTTTCGAGGGAGATTTTGTAACCTAAGGATTTGTCAATAGTAAAGAGAGTTTAAATTCTTTGTCTGGCTATAATTCCTATTCTATTCAAGGATGGTTTGAGTTGGGTAGTGGGTGGTGAGAATCGCTCAATCGTCCTTCTCTCAAATATCTCTTTTTTTCTCTCTGTCTCTTTCTTCTATCTCTCTGAAATAAATTATTATTGTCTGGTTGCCCTTTCACTTGAACAGGAGAAAAAAATTAGGTGAAAATTTCAACACAAAATTCCTAAACAAAATCAGCTGAAGTGTGTGCAACCACTCAACCTCGATGAGGTTTTTTTTACTGATGCAACACAACCATAATTTTCAAAAATACAGGAGCGGACCTGTTTATAAAATGACTCCCTTACATTGCCTCTTCATTGGTATGGAAATTTAAAGCCAATATAATGTCAGAATGAGAAATTCCTCTTTCTTCTTGTTCTTGTTCTTCTTCTTTTTGTTCTGTTCTCATTGTTGTAATTTTTCTCCTTCTTCTTTTTCTTCTTGTTCTTGTTCTTACCGGCTCTGTAGCCTAGCGGTAAGACACTCGCTCAGAGATCGGGA
>BMAT01006126.1:94682-97182 GCA_019649035.1 Elysia marginata
TTTTTTATTTTTATACACTATATTAATCCCTTTCGGGAAATTTACCTCCGTTACTCAGCGTAACTGTGTCGCCACAGAGCAGCGCCACTAATGCCCCAGTGCATTTGAAGCCTGTAGCTGGGTTCCCTTTTTGGTGGACTGGGGCAAGTTAGGGTAAATTGCTTTCCCAAGGCAATTGTAACATGGCATGGTCGGGAATCGAACTCGCGACCTCCAAATCTCGAGTCTGCCACGCTGCCCCTAATACACTCATAATATCATAATACACTCTTAAAATAGTTTCTAACAACAGTTCTCATCATAATACTAATACTCTCTTTAAATAGTTTCAACTTACCATGTTTTTCTTATCACGAAAGAAAGTCAGTTTCGACTACATTTTTGCAATTTGACAGCATTGTATTCTTAATTCGTTTTGTAATAATAGTTGCCGTACTTTTTTTTATTAATTTAGTGGCACAATTTTTTTATTCATTGAAACTGGTGGATTTTTTCATTTTCTAAAGAAAATTTTGGAGAAATTAGGTTTAGTTATTTAAAGTGTAAAGAGTATGTTTTGAATACAGTTTTTATCATAATATATTCTTCATATAGTTTCAAATTATCATGGCTTGTCTTTTTAGGGTGAAAGTAAGTTATTGAAAGTTCTAATGATTATCAAGTAAAATGATAAGAGTTTATGAACGAGCTAAAGAGGACACCGAAACCTCATTAATTGGAACTAAATCCAACAACACAAATGTTATAAACTATAAAGCGTCTATAAAACCAATAATTAGAACAACACAAGTCCATTAAAAAGACTAATAAAAACAATAATTAAAGCAACGCAAGTGCACTGAAAATAATGTGCACCTACGGATGTATTATATTTGGCCTCCATAAAGTAAATCAAACAATGAGAAGTCATAGATATGCCCATTAGCTTGAAGAAGATTTCCTAGAAAGTGTTTCAATTAACAGTATTTTTAAATCTCAATTATTTTTTAAAGAAAACAAATCAAAAGAAAAATTAATTAAATCATCCATCAAACTCTCGTAATTATGTTTTAAAAATCACATGGTAAGGACCATTAAATAAATTAATTACCCGGTCGTTACTTCCCAAAAATATGCCAGAGCTTTATAATTTTACATAAAACATTAAAGGATGACCAGATGATACCTGAGAAGAATGTAGATCTGTTCTGATCTGTGTATGGGTGAGGCAAAATTTCCGCGCTGGAGTGCCACTATTCATTTGTTATAAATTACTCCTCATTACTGTTTATTTCGTCAGTAATGTTTGTTATAATTAAAACCATGTCTCTCACTGCACATGACATTTTTATTTCTAAAAAATAGACAGATCTAGAATTTGTTACCATTGAACTAGATCTAGACCTAAATAGCCTCAAACACTCAAAGACTTTATTATATCTAGGGCGGCACCACTTCGTGGAAATCCTTTCCAAAATTTGTCTAGGAATCTCGTCAATGCAGATTTATATCTAAATATGGAAACTAGATGAAAAACTAAATCTATCTAAATCTAGAATAATCTAGATTATACATAGGTTCTGGTTTTGATCGAGATTTATATCGCTACGTCACAAGCTATGACAAGGCCAATGGTCTGTGTTTAGATCTATAGGCCTAAAGGAAAATAACGTTATTATTATAAATAGGGAATATTTGGAAGGAAATGTCTTAACATTCTGTTTTGTTCCTAGTTTTTTTNNNTTTTTTTTTTTTTTGCAATTTATATCACTGCAAAATTGACCACCATTTCTAAATCTTGAGGGGGGATCCATCGACTTCACCTATTCTAGCACCTGCCATCTTGGTGAAGGCTCAGGCAGTTAACCTTCTAAACCAAAGGGATAGTACTCTTACCGTTTCTACACTCTACCCCTAGAGTAAAATATCTCCATATAAATAATCTCTGGTAGAACTCTAAGGAGATCTGTCTCAAGTTACAAGCAAAATACAGCAGCGTAGATTCAGACTATCCTGAAGAAGTAGCAAACTGTTGCTCTGGGAACCCCTTGGTGGAACAAAAAAAAGGGGACCACAGAAAACTGCTTGTGTAGAAAAATTAGTGGGAGCACAGGGATAGAAAACTCACTTGAACTGCGATCTCTAATGGAAGACAGAGTAGAGTGGAAATAATGGTGGCTTCAGCAGGGCGCCCCAATACGCTTCCTTGTTTACGAGATCTACGCTGGAAAGAAGATAAGTCATTCTTTATCTGTCTTTTTCATTCCAGATAGGTATAGATTTAGTTGATACATTCTTATTTTTTTGTAAACAATTCTCGTTTTTCATTAAGAATTCTTTTCATTTCTTTCACCATGTTAATTAAGTTACAATTTTCGTGGATCCTCAGGTCCCTTCCCCCTAGAACTAAAGAGAAGGTTGGAGACGAAGAGACAGACATATAGGTCTACAGACATGTAAAGCGAAAGAAAAAGAGAGGGATAGAAAGGGGTAGATAGATAGATAGATAGATAGAAAGATA
>BMAT01006126.1:99682-109085 GCA_019649035.1 Elysia marginata
TGGTGGGTGGGGGATGGGGTGCGTTTTGACAGACACATTAGAAATGTGCAGATCTCTGGCAGACAAAAACTCAAAAATTCTATAGCGAATTTTGTGATCTAGATTTAGATTTTAGAGTGTTATTTAGTGTCTTACTTTTATAACGAATTTAACATCTAAAGCGAATTTAATAGCATTAATGGAGATGAAATTTCACTGGGATTGACATTAGAAAAGTTACGTTACTCTTGTTGAAATCTCATTTCTAGTCGGATAATCATCGTGGGTCGTTGGAATTGCAACTGCCCAGGCTAAGGTAAACTGCTGTTATTGAGGCTGTGCACATTGCAAAAATGTTGCATTTTGCTATCAAAATGGCTGACGATCCCGGAAGTTAGAGTATAACTCTTTTGTGCTAAGGGTCGATGTAGATCTACGTAAACTATAGTTACATTGATTCATTGACCAAAAGAGTTTGACACTAACTTCCGGCATTTTAATACGTAATGTGCACAACCTCGATATCTTGAATGTGAAACTCAGACGGTTCACATCCCAATGGCTTCAATGTTAAGGAATGAAATTTGCAGACAGACTTTTTTTTCTTGAAAGACATAAAATTAAGTGAAAGCCAGAACTGTCTATGAGAAAACACAAACAATGGCAAAGATTACTAGATACAGTGCATTCCAATGCAGAAAACTTATTAAGATCTGAGAAGGGTACCCATGACTGCCGACGAACATTTCGAGTGAAAAGAACAAGAACAATAATAGGACATCGATATCATGAAAGCGGTGTTTACAATAATGTTTAAGTTCGTCGATGTTTTTTGTACTAAAATTTAGAATTTTTAATAAAAAAAAAACTCATCTAACGCAAAAAGAGTTGTCTTTTTTATATTGTTTTATTAGTTTATATATGATGCATCACACACAACAGCTTTATGATGTGAAGAATTCAAAGATTGCAGTAAGACACACTAAGACACAATAATATATTCAATAGCTTGTTACACAGTCAGACAAAAATCGTACAATCACATCACTGTCATGCAGCCAGCATTATATTGATACCTGTAGTGGTTCCAACACATGTCTCAGAACCAGTGAAAATGAGTCGGATGTCGAAAATTTTCATTTCGTAAAACGCCTAAAAATAATTTTTTTTTCTTCTTTTCCACTTTTAATGAAATTATAAAGTTTCAATATTAATAATTTTATGAGAATTTTCAAAAAGTTGTTACACCCCCCCCCCCCTGAATTAAAGAAAAACTGCCTTTAAATGAGAAAATTGCGACATTGGAGTCCTTTGTACCAGCTATAAAACACTATATTTATGACCATAACAATTCACACTGTCACTTGATCCTGGACGGACATATTAGAAGTGCTCTGAGCTAGTCTTGAGTAGCTTTCAGAAGCCACATCATTGTTAAAAAAAAATTAATAATATTATGAAAGAGGGAAGATAAAGTGTGTCATTATGTCTTTGAAAGAGACTCAAACCTATTATAAAGAGAAATTGATGCAACGGGTATCAATTCAGAACAGGTCACTAACTTATTTCCATTTGTCTACTATGCGGGTTCTTTCATCAAAGACAGCATAAGTTTACATTCATGTCTATATTATACCATTTAAATCCCTCCCCTCCGCAACCTCCACCCACCCTACGCCACGCTAACTCTCCTTTCTTTTTTGTTTTAATTTACTGTAGGCAACAAAAATCATTACTAGAATTACCACAGCTTTTGTAACTCCTTTTCAATTCCCCATTTATTTTAATTGAAAGATCATTAGCGCGTATTTTCATGTTTATGATCTGCTCTATTCTCTTACCATTCATGGGGACGCCTCTACTCGCGACAGCCGTGAGCATAAAACGCCTGGCAGAACAATCGCAGAAGCAAGGACGATGTAACAACTATTATAAAGCGTACTTAAAATAATCGTCTTCTCTCTCTCTGTCTCTCTCTCTCTCTATCTCTCTCTCTCTCTCTCTCTCTCTCAATCTATGTCTGTCTCTTTTTCTCTCTCCAAATCTCTTTCTTTCTTTCCCTCCTTCTCTTTCTCTCTTTTGAATCTTTTTCTCTTTCTCTCTCATACTCTCTCCTATTAAATCTCTGTCTGTCTCCCCCTCCCTCTCTCTCTTTCTCTCTCCAAATCTCTTTCTTTCTTTCTATCTCTCTCTTCTCTCTTTCTTTCTCTCTCGCTTTTTCTCTATTTTTCTGCTCTACGAACTGGTATATTTTGGCAGAAACCACACTGTGATTGATTGGACGGAACACAAGCCGAGAACAATAGCAACAACAAAAACAAAAAAAGCGCTAGTTCAGTATCAAATGTTGAATACAATTATAGCAGACAATCTAGTTTCTATTAACAGACGCACGTCGTGAACCGGCGTAACGTTCAAGTGGGGGTATGGTTTATGATGCGTATTTAACGCGACTCAATGCGCATCTATGTGCTACGCTATCAACAATTTTTTAAAATTCCTCTCTATGAATAATTACGGCTTTTTTGTCTTTATTTCTCGGATTTATGGAGATGAGTTACTTAGAAGGAAAGTGACAACAACACATATGCAGGACAGCCTGTTGCTTGCTATTATCATTACACTACCTCTCTCTCTGTCTCTCTGTCTCTCTATCTCCTCTCTATGTCTTTCTCTCACTGTCTTTTATCTGTCTTTCTTTCTATCTATCTCTCTATCTCTCTTATCTGTTTTCTTTCTTTATGCCTCTTTCATTTATCTTTCTATCTGGTTCTATCTATTTCTTTTTCGCCCTCTATATAATTATCTATTTGTTTCTACTTTCTCTCTCTCCTCTCTCTATTCTTTAACATTCTTTATGCCTCTGTTATCTGTCTTTTTATCTGTCTCTACCTATTTCGTTTTTTTCTCTCTTTATGTACTCTCTCGCTATCTACCTATTTTGTATCTATTTCTTTATCTATCTAATTATGTATTTTCTCTCTCTCTCTCTCACATACACACTCTCTCCCTCTTTACTCATTGTGTTACAGCATATATTTATCCTTTACTATTTTGGTCAAAGTGAGGCACAAGTCTCGGCAAGGTTGATTGGCAAAGCCCACGGAGGATCGACGCATAAAAGATGGATCAAAGTCACACTCTGGTACAGTTACAACCAACAGTTACTGGCTGCCGATTGCGTGAATAAATCAGAGATGTTGTAAATTGATTGTAACACTTGGTTTAACACAAAAAATAGGGATAAAGGCAGGAGTTCCAACGCCCAATTTATACAAAATTAAAGTTTCTTTGTTTCCTCTTGTTTGCGACGACAATAAAGGAAGAGACCAACTTGCAATTACCATTCTCTTGCTAACAGGTTGATGGAGAATTGGAAATCACACTGTAAAATATTTTTTTCGTTAAGGTTTATTGCGTTTTCTAAATTTTACTTCTAGGTGTTATTTTGACGGTGTGATTTTAGTTTTCTTTTAGATCATTGACCCGTAAATGAACTTTAAAGCTGCTGTTGCGTGGGTTAAAATAGCTACAAATTACTTCGTTATTTCTTAATCATCCAGAAAACTTACTGCGACCAAACAAAAAAAAATAAGAGAACCCAAAGTTCTGTTAGTGTCAGGGACTGAAAATATACATGAAAAACTCTTTTTTTGCAATGAGCCAATGCGACTCTACAAGAACTACACTCACATAGATCTATTGCACAAAAGAGTTCCACTCCACCCTTCCGCCATCTTTATAGTAAAACGCCATATTTCGCAATGTCCAATCAGCCCTTGACGGGGTTCATGACTGCCTTAGTACTTTTGTCTTGGGAGGCGACGGTCAACGCATACAACAAATCTGCGTTCCGTTAGGTTCTGTGCAGTTTTCGTGAAAAATCCGATAGTGATACCAGAAAATGGACATTGTCTTTGTCTCAGAGGGTTTCCAGATTTTAATTCACTGTAATTTTTTATGATGTATACTTGCTGTTTTCCCAACTTGAGCTCATTGCGTCACGAACGCGTTTTATCAATAAACCAAAACTACGCATTCAGGATCAACATGGTTGTCTGAAATTTCCAAATAGATCCAAGGGAGGATTCCAGAAGAAAAGCATTTGATTTTACGGTTTTACATTTTGGCTAAGTTGCCGAATGAAAGCATTTCTGAAATTCCATAGGTTTGTTGGAAGTTTGTCCCAGAATTACTTTTAAAAAATTGGTATCATATTTTAAAACCTAACTACAGTGGTAATTTTCAGGTGTTAATGTTATGCGGAGAAACAAACATTGGATTTTTGGACAGCGTTATATATTTTCAAATGAACAGCAACAGGTCTAAAGTTTCTTCAGATTTTATTGCTAAAAGTCCATCAAGGAGCAAACTATTCTAAGTATTACGTTAAATATTTGGATTACTTTAACCACCAAGACTCTCGCACCGTTACCTTTCCATTTTAAAGACCTGCAGAGAAACCGAAGAGAACCAGGAAATACTTAGACATCTAGCGGTTATGACGTGTCATCATTCTGAGCAATTTGACAACTTCAGATCTTGAAAACGGCTGCTTTTTCTTGCGTACCCATTTTTACGACATATATCTAGTTTGGCACGCTATGGTATAAAAGGGAACAAACATAGAAATCACCAGGTTTTTAGAACGAATTTACTATTTCATGCATGAATAAACAAATATTCCAGCTATAGCAACATATGGAACACCCGGTGGACTTTACGGTAGTGAACATATCTTACTATAGATGCTTCAGCAACAAACTTTAACAAAACAATGAACTAATACTCACACACACATATATATATATATATATATATATACACTCTCAAACCAAGGGTGTTAGGGTGAGCTATAGAAGATAAATTACACTGATGAAGATGACGTATATCTATCCGGAATACTTGATCACCTGACAATTGAGCGTATTTTGGAATTATGTAAAAAATGATCTAGAAGCCTTTGTTTATGTTACATAATTTCTTTTCTGTCATGCATGTGGCTCTGCTATAATTTACGGAGGCTTCGTTGCTGTTTATTCATAATTTTATATATGAATTCACAATTATAAAAATAAAAATAATAATAATAATAACAGTAATGATAATAAACATATAATAACAATAATAATACTAAAATCTAAATTTATATAGCGCCTTTTCCAATTAAAATAAAGTCTCAAAGCGCTCCACAAAAATAGTAATTTCTTTCATAGAAGTTTACAAAATATGAATAACGTAGGCAATTGAAAATTGAAAATTGAAAAACAAAAATAGATATATGAAGAGCAAAAATATAAAGAAGATAATTTGTAAATTGTTCCTAATTTCTGCTAATGACTGATTTTTTAAACAAGTAGGTCTTCATAACTAATTTAAATCTAGATAAAGATTCAGACTGTTGGACTGACAAGGGCAGGCGGTTCCAAACATCCAACAAAAGTGCAGAGACAAATCATAATAGAAATGTAAGGACAGCATTAACAAGAGTATTACTTTAAGGTCCTTACGGATGGAAAATTTTGAAGTTTTTTTTAGATATTGTCTTATTAAGTTAGGGGTGAGCGTTGGTGCAATCGCTAGAATGGTTGTTCGTTATCTGAAAGTTCCCGGGTTCGATAAATAAATAAATAAATAAATAAATATGTTTAGAGTCCTCCACCGCCGAAGGCAGTCTCATGAAATTACATATTTACCCCAGCAAGCCTATACACACCAGAGCAAATTCAACTCATATTTCAGAGCATTACATTACAGCAGCCTGTTAGGCGCTCAAATACTAACATTCCACAAATTTCAAGAACTGCCTTTAGATAGGTACACATTTACAGGTGGGTGGACTGGGGAAAGTTAGGGTGAATTGCTTTCCCAAGGCAACTGCAACATGGCATGGTCGGGAATCGAACCCACTACCTCCAGATCCCAAGTCCGACGCGCTAACAACTTGGCCAAGCTGTACCTATGGATACCCAGTACGGGCAATTTTTTTCCTCCCCTGTGCCCATTCAGCACTTAATTGATAGCTAGGTCTTCGTCGAAAGTAAAGGCGACGAGGAAAGCAATGGCAGACTCCCTTACTCCCTCACGTCTTGAGTTTGGGAAAGTCTACTTAGAATAACTTATCTTATCTTCCCTTTTTTATAAACCGTAGGAAAAGTGTGCTCGCGGCCATTGAACTTTGAATAAATACACGGTGGCTTTATTGCCTACCATGGTGACACTCATTAATTTTTACATCTTGAAATTGCAAGTTCTCCCTCCCCATTATCATTGATCATAACCTAGAGTCACATACAAATATAGCAATTTACGTCATGAATTCAAATGAAGTAAGTACTGTGCTCGATACGGGCCCCAGGGAATAAGCAGTTAGGGTCCTCACTAGTCTTAGCACGCGGCATAATGGTGTAATTTTCTATTGTTTTTTATCGCCACAATCAAGTCTAAAAAGAAAGAATGGCACTGATCAGCTGCAATTAAATTTGAGCGACAATGGCTTATTTATATAAAAGGTGCAACTCTTATTAAGTTTCTAAATCCCTACAGATTTGCTGCACATCTGTTGCTGAGCTCCCTTATCGCTTGAGGTCGAACTTTTCCAAACTGCCTGTAGTTTACAAAAGCTACTGCAATTTGATACAAAAGAACAACGGTGGGTCCTTTGTAACAAGATGGCATCTTAATTGAAATAAATTACATAGGGAATTACAATAAACTTAGAATAAGTTTTTAATGATCTCTTGCAATGGCTAAAACTGATAGCTGACTGTAATTTTTTTAAAAATTGAAGCTGTACTATCTTCAAATTACATCGTCAAGAACTGAAGTTACTGATGGGACCACCAGCAAGTCGAAAAGAGTCGTAAAAATCTTCAGAGTTGTGATAATAAAAATCAAACTCCTTTTAAATGCGGCACATTTAAAAGTTAATTAAAATCTTTTCAACATTGCAAAACGCGCGCACCGTAAAACAGACCAAAGTCTATTGTAATCAAGTTCCATAGTTATATTATAATGAAGTTTCAAATCTCGAGCCATTATTCTAAATGCTTTTGTACTTGGATTCAGTTTCGAAAAAATTTAAACTAGCTAGCTATACATGTACAATATTAACTAAAAACTCATAAAGCCTTTGTAAGGTGTCATTGTTTAAAATGTCATAGATTTTATCAATCTGAAACCTGATAATAGTCGAATCATATTTCTGTTTTACTTTTTTACAATAGTAAAAGGCAACCGGTGAAATAATAGCAACAAACCATCACGTTTAAAGACTTAGTCGTATATCTGCAAAAATTCCAAGTACATTTATGTTTAGTAACAACACCTTTTGCAAAATAATAATGTAATATAACTGTACCAATTTGCGAAAGTTGAGAAGTTTCCTCTCTGCCCCCCCCCCTCACTCCTCCCTCCAGCAGCCTTTATATTAGCAAATTAATGATAGTTCAGGAAAGAAGGCAATCCTAGGACTTTTTTTTATTAATGCTCTTGGGAGGGGGGGGGGCAATAAACCTTTTTTTTCCATTAATGTTAGCAATTTAAGTTACGTCAGGGTTCTTTTTTATGACGATTCTAGTAAGAATTGAATTGTCAAGCTCTTTAGGAGATTGGTGTTGATTTATTTTCAAAGAGAAAAAAATCTTTAGTTTTAAGTCGTTCTAAGAGGCCTAAGTCTTGCAAGTTTCATTTATGACCAACTTATACTGATTTCCGCAGCTCGCGTCTTAAGCAAGCAATTTGTTGGATAGAGAAGGATCGTGGTTAAAAGGCTTAACAACCGTAAATATAAAGAAAAGACTGCCTGTGGTTTTTTTGTGGTTTTGTTTTTGTTAATTCGTCTGAATAAGGGAAAAGTGATCTTCAGATTTAATAAAATTTAACATGCAGAGCTCAGGCCCTAATGCTAAAACAGAAAGAAACAACACGCAGAGCTGGCGCCCCAAACCTCAGCTAGATCTAGGCCTAATACAGACTCTAGATAAAAACTAGTTGGGGTGTACCCGACCTGGTCGATTAATAGACTGGACTGTGTCTTTAAGTTGCCTTTTATATCCTAATGTAACTGCATATTGACTGTAACCGTCCAATTTTGAAAACATCAATTCGCATCTGATTACAATTTGTCTTCTTCTCTCAATATCACCACACTATCGACAAATGTCTGAAAGACGCCGCCGAAAAAAAAATCTTTTTAGTTTTTTTTCTTCCCTATTACTGTTTTTCCGTCCTCATAATGATAGGTTATGTTATTTCCGTCACTTTTAGTTATTACAAAACTTAGATCCCCGGTATCTTTGCAAGAGAAGGTCTAGATCTCTAGATATTTAAAGATGTAGATCTAGTCTAGATGCATGGATAGTTGATTTTTCCTTTTTAAAGCTAAATCTAGATCTAGATCTATGCACTGGAATAGTCAAGAATGCGTAGCCTAGGCCTACCTTTTGACAGACCACTTCAATATAGATCCAGGATAATCTAATTGTAGAGCCGAGGAGTTTCATTGTTGTATGGTTAATGCGTTTCGATTCCCTTTTCAAAGCTAAATCTAAATCTATGCACATTTGTAGTCTAGATTGCGTAGCCTCGGTCCACCTCTATATAACCTTGATCACTTCAATATCCATGATTATCTAGATCTAGAGTCGAGAGGTTATTTTCATTGATGTATGTATGATTTGCCCTTCTCGGTTCAAAAACCAACTAATGATTTAGAGACACAACATGGAAGGGGAAGTTCGTCTTGAAGTCTTAAAAACAGCGGATTATAGATCTAGGATCGATAACAACAAATTTAACAAATCAAATTCCAATGTTTGGTTCTACCCAGAAAAAAATTAAACTTAAACCTAAAAATCAAAGGGTTTACTATTGTGCAGCAATTTTTTTACAGACACTCTGGTGAAAACCGTATCAAAATCGGTGCATTCTGTAGAGAGCCTTTCGCTACAAAAAATTTGCAGTCCTAAAATAGAGACAAGAAAATTATCCTCTATATCAAACGCTCAATCTAGATTATCGAAACAAATTTATTTCTAGATTTAAACCAATTTTTTTGGACTTTTGATCTAGAATATGATAAAGATCTAACCTAAGTTATAAAGAATTCAAGAAAAGAAGCGGGCGAGACTATTTTTTTTATGTGTGTTCTTTTTTTACTAGATTTTAGAGTATACCTCACAACCAGTGTGGGTGAGTAGTAGACAATAGGAGGTTGGGAATTTCAATATCAGTAAAAGTAGATTGATAACCCCCCCTCCTCTCCCCCTCTCCCCCTATTCTCTGTTTCGTAAAAGTAGTTTGTATCATTTCTGCACAAAGTTTATTGCAATTCGTATCGATTGGACATTTTTAAAAAATTGAGTTGTTCAAAATATCAACGCCTTTACTAATGTAATGCGTCATCCTCCAGATTCCTACCGAC
>BMAT01006126.1:159757-172205 GCA_019649035.1 Elysia marginata
AAAAAAAAAAAAAAAAAAAAAAAAAAAAAGAAAAACAACCTGAAACAAGGACAGAGAATATTCACAGGCATTTTATAACTTACAAAGAAAAGGCTGTGTTATTTACTGGTATGGTCTAATAGGTCGATGGAAATTTCGATTTTTTTTTTTTGCGTCAAAGCTGCTCAGGATCAAATTGGGGCATACAGGTTTTTTTCCTTTCTTAAATTATTGATTCATTTAGGTATTTGTAGGACAATTTGATAACGACATTCGAAGGACAGATTATTACGATCGCTTTGTTACACAGCTGTTGATTCTTTCACGTGCCAAATCAAAAAGAAGTGAGTGAAATAATTGCTTATCTAATAATATTTTGCACACGTTGAAGCCTTTACAAAGACGAGCATTAACTATTGTTCCATTCATTGCATCTTTTTTTTTCATCTAACACTCCATTAAGTATTTTGTTTAAGCTTATTTCAAGAGATCGGCTTTATCAAGATAAAATGGGTAGCTACACGTAAAAGATTACCAGAAATTTAATGAAAACTCTTTTGATATATTTATTTTGCAATTGTTTCCACGAAGCAACAAAAAAATTAGTCATCTACACGAGTTATGCACGCTGAGCGATGGCGTTAATTAAATTAACAAGCTCTAATTTCTTTTAGAATTATTTCACTTGCTCTCTTTTTTTATGTTAGGTGTTAGTTAATATATGTGTAACAATCATTATAAAATACATATATACGATTCCTACATTGTGCTGAATTCGATTTCTTTCACAAATACCTTTTTTTCTCCATTATATAAAAGAAATAAAGTCTAGTAGAACTCAATATTATTCGAAATAAAGTAGTAACAAGGCTCGCCTCTGTGTAAGAGGCTAACAAATTAAGATGACCGAATCTTTTTTTTTCTTTCTTAAAGCTATCATTTTACTAATGAACCTTGTGTTTGCTTTTAAAAAAATATCTTGGACGACGCGTGACCCTGTTTTTTGTTTTTGTTTTCGTTTTGTTTTGTTATTGTCTATTTTTTTTACTTTTCATTAACCTGTTCTTCTCGTGCCTAGCCAGGTAATTTTTTTTGTCCTCAAAGAAAGTCAGTGTTCCGTGCCATGGTATTGGTAAGAAGAATAGTGTTTGAAGTCTGCTCGTGCCTGGAGACCCACAATGAACGCACTGTTGCGAGAGATGGAGAGTTGCTTTTAAGAGTAGAGAAGGGGTGAGGTCGAGAGATCCTCAATTTTGTTTTGTTGCTTCAAATTTCGAAAAAGCAATGAGTGTGGGTTGTCAAAGTGGAACGATGAAAAAATATTATCAAGTACATGGGATCGCCTATAACGCCTATGAGGGTGAAAATGTAACCTGATGGTTTTCCTTTGTAAGCGAGGCAGATATCTCTCTTTTGTAGGCTCCTCCTCCACGCATCGTTGTGATTATTTGGAATAATAAACTAATGCTGTTGAAAGACTCGGGGTTCAGACATACACTGTTTCCAGTCGGTTAAAGGCATTGGCCCGCATGATTAGCCAGGAACACTGCTAGGTCACGATTTGTCGTAAAGATTAGAAGTCGGACGTACTAATTATTGTATTAGCCAAGCTGGTGCCCTTCGCGGCACATGGCACATTCGGAGTTAATCCATCGACAGGTTAGTGGCGGAAAAAAATGAAACGAGACGGCATGCTTAAGTTATCAAATGATGACACCGTTCAGGAGAATAACCAGTATTCAGTCGCTTGGTAAAAACTGAGAGATAGTAGAAGAAAGGGGGTGTTAAAAATTTATGACTGTTGCGAAGTCGTAATAATGAACGAGAAAACAAAAAGGACCAGTTTGACGTCTTTTGTCTCTGCTCACCGTTTTTCCCAACTATCACTTTTTTACCTAATGAGATCCCGGCTTTTTTCTTCCGGCTATATCTCTCTCTCTCTCTCTCTCTCTGTCTCTCTCTCTCTTTCTCTTTCTTTCCGTCTCTCTGTCTGTCTGTTTCGCTCTCTCTCTCTTTCTTTCTCTCTGTCTGTCTGTCTCTCTTTCTCCACCTCTCTCTCTTTCTGTCTCTATCTGTCTGTCTATCTCTATCTATATATCTACCTATGTCTCTTTCTCTCTCATCCTCCCCCTAATTTCACAATTCTGAAGTTC
The DNA here is from genome assembly GCA_019649035.1 of Elysia marginata. Lineage (NCBI taxonomy): Eukaryota > Metazoa > Mollusca > Gastropoda > Plakobranchidae > Elysia > Elysia marginata. The sequence goes on from BMAT01006126.1 coordinate 161,890, forward strand.
TGTTTTGTTTTTTGTTGGTTTGCGGTAATCATGTCTTTATGTAGCCTACGCAGGTCTATCTGTCTTTCTGTCTCTGGAAGTCTGGTTTGTTCTCTTCCTCTAACGTCAACTATCAAACTATGAAGCTACATATCTCTATCTCGGTCTTTCTCTCACAGTCAATCTACCTATTTATCTCTTGCGCTCTGGTTAAGGCAATTCAGTCCTAGTTTTCTCTTAAATTAAGTGCTCAGGCTCTAGTTAAAGTTTTGTGCACTCTTTTCACATAGAAACTCATTAATTTTTACTACTACTAACCTTTTTTTCCAATATTCGGCCGAATCAAACAAATTGCCTATAAGATGATGGAAACCTCTTCGTTGGAATCTGTTGAGAACTTACGGAAATTTCGAATGATACACTAGAAGTCCGACTTATTTTGCTCAGACTATTTACATCTGTATAACTGACACTTTATTCTTTTTACCTAGCTCTTGCGCATACCCTGAAAAAGGCCTGTTCTAAATGGCAAAGACTCATCTCTGCGGATTTCGTGTCTAGTCCGATTCTTGCAAAAAATCTCCCATTTCTTTCACCTATCTCTTTCAAGTTTTTTTTTTAATTTTGCAAATAGTCTGAAATCCTTTTTTCTTGAACTACAGTTCGATTTTAAAAATCATTGGTGCAGGATTCAAGCCCTTTTCTTCTTTCGCTCTACATTATATTATTTAACAACTTACAGCACGGCAGTAATTTTGCTCAAAGCGTTTAGTTTGTGTTAGTGGTGAGCAGTGTTCCATGACGAAATTTCGCTCACAACACCGTCTATGCTTTTATTTAGTTGTCTACTGACACTGCAGTGTCTCGTCGCTAAATTATCTTCCGGTAAAAGTCATGTTTTTGTGGCTCCCTTTCGTGGCAAGTAAAACAAATATTTCCCGTTGTTTATCTTTTTACGAAAAAAAACTGTCTTAAGAAATACTATGAGATGACTGACAGTTCACATTTTGTTTACTCTGTGGAGAAAGAAAAAAGTCATTGTTGAAAAACTCGAATGTTTTTACTTTAAACGGACTATGACAACTTTACTCAGTGAATGTTCATCTTAAGCCTTAGAAAATGGAAACTGATAGGGGTTAGAAGGGAAACATATCCTTTTACCAAACTTTAGTTAAAGAGAATTGAACTTTACTATCTTCGAAATATGTATTCAAAGTAAAAAATTCTCAAAGAAATAAACTAAGCCTCACATGTAAAAAAAACCGTCGAAGTATGGGAAATTCGGTTTAATGTGACTTTCAAGAGAAAATTGATGTGCAATAAAGTACCTAATTTTTACTCCTATGCCTGCTATTTGTTAGTTCATTTTTAACGCACGACATATCACTTGTGTTTAAATCAAGTGAATGGTTGAATAAAAAGAGAAAGATCATAGTAGTGATCTAATATTGATTGCCTTGATTTGAAAACACCAAGATTACTAGTCTCAACCTCAATCTAGATTTACACTCAGTCATTGAGCGCTATGGTACAAGTTAAGATAACATTGCTCTACCAAAGTTGGTCGAGTTATCTAAAATAAGGAGTTATAAAGGTTCACATTGAAAAATAAATCTTTCATACTTTTTGGTGTGTCTTTTTTTTGTATTCTTTGTTGATGTTGTTTTTTGTTGTTGAGTTTTTATGCCAATAAAACTCTAGACATTATTAATACTAAACAAATCATTGTATCCATTTCTGAACTCTCTTTGACATCTAGATTTACACGAAGGTTTAAAAGCTTGGGTTTAGGTACATGAAGAATTTTGAGATGCAAAATAAACGAAATAATAATGATAATTATAATAATAGTAATAATGATACGTTGAAGATTTCTAAGTCTTGACCCTGGCAGCAAATTACGTGTGTGATGATTACAGGCTTCGCATTAGAAGAAATTGTTGATTGTTATAGAACAACTTAAGCCACAGGTCGCATGGATATGTTACCGCCTATCACAAGGTTAAAGAGTTCACAATCATCCTGCTTGTATAAAATACCTATGCTAGCGTGCAATTATAAATAGATAATTGTTTTTACACTAATGGAATTGTCAGTGTTTAAGGAGGTTCATAAATTCAACTGAATTCAAGTTTATTCAGTTGATACGAAATTACATAAGGCTTTTTCAGACACCCACTTTTTCTCTCTCTTTTTAACTTTAGAAAACTATTAGTGACGGCCTACCTTACGACAGGTCTGTTTCGAGCTTGTTGTTTGTTGTTTCTTATCTTTATCTCATTTTTTTCTCTTCCGTATTGAACCAGCAACCAATGCTTCCCATAAACTTATCTTGTATAACATGGCAGCCTTTCTATTTTCACCAATCGGCCCCACTCCTCACCCACCCCCCACCCCTTCTTAGTAGTCGCCGACTAAATACTTTCGTCCCTCACACGATTTGTCCCAAACATAAACCATTCGTTACTTAAGATAGAGGCCTAACATGAAGTCATTAATAATGAAAATCGTAGGATTTTAATTTAAAACAGTGACTGAAAATCTGAGACTGGGTTTGATATATATGTATACATATTTTTTTAAATTACAAAGATAGTTATGCCTTGTCTTTCTTTTTCTGTTATGATTTACGTCATGCCTTTTTTCTCTCTAAAATGTGTACGTCATTGAACCTGGATTAACAAAGTGGTCATAGTGTGAGATCAAATCGCAAAATTTTTGCCGTGCCTGGATAACCAAATCTGTGACTTATAGAGAAGAGATAGGGGTGTACCTTCCTTGCTTCGTCAGGGAGCGAAGGGATCCTAAATTTAAAAAAGCTGACATATTTACAATATCTACGATTATAAAGTCTTTGGTGTTTATATTCACACTCGCCTATAATACCGTATCAAACATTTGTATTCTTCTTGTAAAAGCTACTGCCGTCGAAAATTTGTTTGATCTTATTGCAACGCACACCTATCTTCATGTTTATTTATTTACTTCTTATCTTCTCGTCTAAAAGCTAACTTTACTAATAATTCGAGTCGGCAAAAACTGCAGGCAAAGACTCTTTGGCTGATGTGCTAATAACATTCATTGTCATGCATATTTTGCAATTCATTTTGATTACAACATTCTGCGCAAAAAAGTGCAAGAGGTGCACCTACCTACGTACATAACGACCCTTTGGAATGATATAATAAGGATACAATAAGGATACAAATTAAGGCCACCGAAATAAGCAGGACCAATCACCACCTCTCTCTCTCTCTCTCTCTCTCTCTCTCTCTCTCTCTCTCTCTCTCTCTCCCTCTCTCTTTCTCTCTCTCATTTTCCCTATAGGCCTACTTCTTACCCACCTCACCCCCGAAAAAAAGAAAGAAAAAAAAAACAAGATAAGAAACACTTGTGCTTAAATGTTACTATTGATTTATTTCATTTGTTGACGATTTGATCTTCTTAAGGCAATAAATTAACAGGAATCGGCAACGCCAATTTATGTGAAGAGGCCGGCCGATCCTAGATTCAGTCTCCAATACAAGATTAATGCAATGACATAGGGCCTACCAATACCCGTTGATAAGGCCTGCATTTTAACGGTCCTGGTGCTCAATCATACACTAAAAATAGACGCCAAACGCCAAACGCCTCGTCTCACATACAACTACAGCTGGGCAAGCTTGCAAGCAATGGCGTAAAAGAAAGAAGGTGGGCGGGTGACGCCTCTTGTCTTGTGGGTGCTCTTGATACGCTGATGATGTTCGCATTCTGATTTTTAAAAAATTATGAGTAAAATAGAAATGAACAGCAGCAAAAAAGAAAGCTAGCAGACACATTGCCAAAAACGTTTTTTTATCAGTCTCCATAATAATTTTTTTTCTCTGAGGGGGGAGGGGCGGGGGTGCGAAGAGACTGGAGATGACAGAAGGGGAAACGTCCCATTCAAAAACCACAAGTATAACTTTGTGATTTGTCGACACGCACGCACGCACAACCATACTCTAAAACTCGTCTTTCAATTTTTCTTCAATATATTGTTATTTTTAAAGAAACCCTAGGCAAGCAACCCGTATTACACACCCATAGAGAAGTATTTTTAGCCTGCTAAAGAGCCTAGCTGGCAAGGTGGTGATGTCCATGCGGGTATCTTTTTCTTGTAGAGGAGAAAAAATTTCAAGATGTTTCTTTGCTGCGCCATACAGTTTTGAATCTTACACCGTCTGCCGCTTTTGAACGGCCGCTGGTCGAGACCGCCTGGTTACGTTGGATTAATATGCTGTGTAAAAAAGAAACAAAATCTGTTTTAAAGCGTTTAAATGACGACAAAATACAAAACCCTTACAAACAACATACACACAACGCTTTCATTTTGTTTTTAACAAAGTTAGCGGTAGAAAGCTCTCGTCGATTATAGAATAGCAGGTTGACAACTTTAAGTGTCCTAGCCAAGTATTAGAATAACTTACAAGATATCTCTCTTTTATAACAAATAACCGAAAAATTAGAGACCTTGTCGCTTTTTTTTCGACTCTTTTCTTTTAGTTAACTTTGACCGACTATGTTTAAAAGTGTCATACTGGATAGGATACGGTGTACCTTTTATCATGAAGTAAGGTAAATTTCAGACGTTTTTATTCCGGAAACTCAGTCTCAGATTCTCATAGTCTTGTAAAGCCTATTCAGTCGCATTGCTATTGACAAAATGGTTTAGTAATTTTGCAAAGACAGCATATTAAAAAGTCTTAAGCTTGAACCAACTCATTGAGTATGAATATGTTTCAGCAAACTGCACAGCGCCATGTCAATCTTTTTGAAGGCTAAAACGTCAGTTACGAATAATAAGCATTTGATTACCTACAAGTAGACAAAGTAAAAAGAAAAGCGGGGCGGGTCGTTGGTGAACAACATAACAGTTTTGACACTCTCTGTATACAATACACAACAAATGAAGCCAAACAGTACTGTGATCATTACACTGCAATATGTAAAAAGTCTCTTAACATGTATTGTCTTAGACAAGTTTATTTTTTCTAAATGTTTCAGTTAAGCAAAATTTTTGTAACAGATTTTTTTTTACTTTCTACAAGTCGTTTTTATGTAAATAAATTTTTAATATAGCTTATTTCATGTGATCTGTAATCTTAAATAGTTACCTACATATACATTTTTTCTCTTATTTTCAGTATTATCTAGGTATACTTTTTATACTGTACATGTATATTCTAATGCCTCAGATTTTTAGTTATATATATAACATTGATTCTTTACTTGCTTTCCTTTTTATCATGATGTTTTTCTTTTTGAATGGAGCCTGCCATTTTGAATTTCCCCATGTGGGATTAATACAGAATTCTGTATTCTGTAAGTATTGTCTTTCAAAAGTAAGATCGCTGTAACCTGAACATTATTTATATTATCCGACTGGGCTACAAATCCGTGGAATCCTTTTAATTTAATTAAGCGTGTTCTAAATCGCGGGTCTAGAATAGCAGGCCCGTAAGACCAATTGACTTGGTTGTGGTAAAAACGAGTTAATTAAGATATTAATGCAGCATGGGCCATGAAAAAACTGCATTTGCATTTTTTTAAAACTGGCCTAAATAAGGCCTTAAAACCCTTTACCAGGCCAAGAAAATAACCTATATGCCTAATTTTTGCGATGTTAATAAGTCAGTTTCTGCAATAATTGGTCTTACAGCTTTCTCATAATTCTAGAAACATGAAAGGTTTGACTCTACTTGTGCGAAAACTTTCTATATCACACTTATTATGTAACAGCGGAAAATGGTTCCAGATACTCGTTGTCCTGGTATATATTGCGTGTTCATGAAGCATCAATACAAACTACTGTTACACTTGATCCTATTTGGTATGTGTAGCCATTCAACGTCATGATGTCTCTGAAAAATACAACTTCTTCGACTCTTTTTCAATAACTGTTCTAGGCTAGTCATTAGGAAACATCTTTCCTATTCCTTTGCACGAGGCAGCGTTTTTATTTGCGTAATGCCTCTAAGGTAGGCGGTATAATATGTGACCACTGCAACAGTTAATGTCTTGCAACTTGTCAATACAAAAAAATGATCAAATTAAAGCTATAGAGAAGAGTTTGGTGCTTTTAAATGTAATTGAGTTACTACATACAACTCATTGCTTTGATTTTTTTTTGCAAGGACCTCAAAAGAGCATATGTAAACTTTGTATAAATAACAATTTGGTAATGATGAGAACTTGTAAGGTTTATATTAATCATGAGTTCTCGTTATAGCGAATGTCACACAAAACCGGCTTTAAGGTTCAAAGATGATTCCACTGAAAGATGAATAATAAGTGATGCACTAAATATTATCATTCATCAACACACCAGCGAGTAACAGACATCGGGAGGGTCTCGTCCACCTTATGTCATTTATTTTTGTTTTAAAAGCAGAGAGGAAGAGGAAGAGAAGTAGAAGTAGAAGTAGTAGAAGTAGTAGTAGTAGTAGTAGTAGTAGTAGTAGTAGTAGTAGTAGTAGTAGTAGTAGTAGTAGTAGTACTAGTAGTACTAGTAGTAGGTGTAGTAGTAGTAGTGGTAGTAGTAGTAGTCGTAGTAGTAGTAGTAGTAGTAGTAGTAGTAGTAGTAGTAGTAGTAGTAGTAGTAGTAGTAGTGGTAGTAGTAGTAGTAGTAGTAGAAATGTATTTACAGCATGTGTGCATGTTTAAGATGTATGGATAGGGATAGTTATTTTTAGAACTTTCTCAGCCTCATATGTTTTCAGGACGCTTTATTCTCTTTATTACACAGTGTAGTGAAGTTGGTCTTCATAAATGAAAACTTTAAGATGTCACCGTAAAACTTATATTGGCGTTTAAAAATTAAAGAAAATTGAGGCTATAGTAATACGAGCCAGTAACTCCACTGTAAGTAGGTGTCACAATCCCTTTGGTTTTATTTGAAATTTGGTCTGCCCATAATAGTTAAAACTCTTAATGAGATTTTGTTAACCTTGAGGATAGCACAAACTGAAATGGTGTACCGTAGATCCAAATAACATTCATGCTCCAGTTTGTTTACATAATTTTGAGCAATGGGTTTATTCATTACGCTGACTAAGAACATTCTTGTTTTGTTTTTTAAAAGGCTCTATGCGGTATTCAATAGCGCTGATCTGATCGATTTCAGATCCTAAGTTACGTGAAGCGATGCTACAGCTCAAGGTGACTCCGGGTGTCCCAGGGACAAAATGGCGCGAGCTCCAGGCCGCGGCACGAGTAGTGCTCACGTATGCGGGCACGCTTGTCGCCTCCACCAGTCAGCTTAGTATGCAGGCAAACCTTTTGTCTGGGTGTCTTTAAATCAAGCTGGACGTTGCGAGCTCTTGAACAAGAGGACATGCTCAAATCTTCATAAGAGGACCACCAGTGTAATCTATCATCTAGTCTCAGTCTTGTCTCCTCTTGGTTCTTCCTTACTTCTTCACTTTGTGCTTCTTCTTCTACCTCCTCCTCTTCTTCTCCCATCACCTCTCCATTCTTCTTTTGCAGGGTGTGTTTCTTTGTTAAAATATGCGAGATAACCGTTTAGGAGAGATTTTTGTCAAGGCTCCATTTTCTTCTCGTGTATTTGTATTCCCGTTGCATATTTCTATTCTCTCTCAGAATATGACTTCGCCGACCTTAACGCAGCCAATTAGTCATCGCTGCCAATCAGCTTTATTATGGTGTTGTTCCTACACTTTTCTAAAGAGTCAGTTTGCATAATACTCCTCTTCTCTACTTTATCCCTCTTTATCAATTAATATCCCCTCTATGTATCTTTCCTCTCTATATGCACCTTCCTATTTTTCTTATAGTTTTATCCTCTGTTTAACTTTTTTTTATCTCTCTGTCTCTTCTTTAATTTTACTTTTTAAACAGATCTACTCAGATCCAAACTGTTATTTATAGATAGATCTGTAGTCTGTTGTCATTCCTGGCAATTTCTCGTCGATCTTTTTCTTGCCCATCCATTTTTTTCTTTACAAACTGCGCACTCAATTTGTATGTGTGTCTGTGTGTGTTTGTTACATAGAGTTAAAAATAGACTAGAGAGATAACTCCGATTACAAAACTGTACCTACATAGGACTTCCTGTCTTTTTCCAAGCTGAGGTCAGCAGACAGGCTTAAGCGACGCTACGTGCGCAGTTTGATTTCCTCAGTATTTTTGTATTTTAGTAAGGCACATCCGGCGTCGCACTATTTTAAAGAGAGTGATAACTCTACCATTTCTGAACTCTGTGGTTTGTTAACAACGTGGACTTACCCCATTATAACTAGTCGTACAAAAAGATCATTGGTTTTTTTATCGTATTTGTTTTTTCGGTTTTACAATGTCTTGTTTTTCGCTTTTGTGGTAGTCAATGTGGTATACATAACATTCATTATCTTTGTCTAATTTGAATCTAAATTGGCCACTTCAGTGACAGACATTTTTTATTGTTGTCTCAGTACCAATGCTAAAAATTTAGGCCCCGAAAAGAAGAAAATTTATTTCAAGAAAGTCATGTGACCTTGAATGTTTTAAAGTGGACGCTATATCTAATATAAATGATTGTAATTTGCGCTCAAAGTTAGATGGGTTTTTGAAGTTAAAATGTTGTTTTTCCAGAAAAAAAAAACCCACATGAATCAACTTGAATTCAACACCTTTAAACAAAATTCTTGATAAAGTCCACTTTAAGTCAACACCTTTAAACAAAAATATTTGTTAATAATCCGCTTGAGTTCAATACCTGTAAACAAATTATTGTCAAAGATTAATCCTTCCGGCTGTTTTAGTTCGAGCCGAAAAAGTTCCCACTGGATTTGGAGCAAAAAATGAGCGATTTAGTTGGATTAAGGAAATTTTTACGCCCTTTTACGTGCATTCAAACCCTAGATAGCAGAGACAGAGAAGCATCTGGGTGACATGACTTAAATGTGGCGCGTTTTCAAACGAAACAATTGCAATGGGGGGCTGGATGGAGGGATGGGGTACTTTTGAGCTTTCAAGTTATTTCCATGACTTTGTGAGTTGTGTCTCTTCTTACCTCGAGTAGCAGATTCATACGATTCTTTAATCTCTCCTTGAGTTGAAGGTTAGGGTTAGGCCTATTTTTATTTTTATGAATTACTTTTGTGCCACTTAACTCATAATTATAAACTGAAAAGATTCGAATCTATGTTATGTTATTGTTTCTCTTTTGTAAACCTTTAAACCATTGATAAACAGTGCGTGCATGTAAGAGGGGTTGTCCATAACATCAAGGGTACCGGAAAAAAAAGAAAATAGCGGAAAAGTCAGCACCTCAAGTGGTAACACACTGGTCAGACACGAAAAACTGTGGTTTTTCTCTATTCACAGACTCTATTAGTATTTATGTACCCATGTATAATATATCTATCTATCGAACTATCGATCTTTCTTTAGACACAATCTGCCGAAACAAAAACTCATGTTTACAAATTAATATGAATCTAATTCCTTTCAAATTTCTTTCTCTCTTTGTCCTGCCACATTCTTTTCAACTATCTGCTTATATGTCTTTCTATTTCTTTATCCTGTTTTTTTTCTGCACTGTGTGTACCTTTCTCCTTCCTTTCTCACTCTTTCTCTTTCTGTTACGTTCCACAGGTTTCCTTTCTTTAGTTGTTCTTGTGTTGTTTCATCTTCTTTCATTCTTCTTTCGTACTCTTTTTTTATCTAAGCTCTCTATCTGAGCTCTCTATTTGTCTGTCAATCTGTCTGTCTGTCTGTCTGTCTGTCTCTCTCTCTAATAGTTTATAAAAAGCAGATTAACAACCTATTACTTCTTGACACAAGAAAATAACAATACTACCTAAGTTATACCATAAAAACGTTTCGGCTTTATTCGATTGCCTTTTTCATAAACAATACATATTACAATGGAGATATAAAACATTTCCGGACTAAAACTAAAGACAAGAGTACATTGTATATGAAGACATAATGGGATTATCCGTTACCACCCAATCTTCTTAAATGATAGTGCGAAGGGCTAAAGAACTACTTGTCTAGCTCTGTCGCTAATACTAGAGACCTTTAGCACACGCACCGTGTCGCACTACGCGTACGTGAAAATCGGGAAAGCAGATTGAGTTACTATAAAAATAATGAAATCAGTTTCTAAAAATAGAACGTCTGTGGGTCTATTTTTAGAAACTGGTTTCATTATTTTTATAGTAACTCAATCTGCTTTCCCGATTTTCACGTACGCGTAGTGCGACACGGTGCGTGTGCTAAAGGTCTGTAATAAAAAGGGGAGAACTCCTATATCATGCTAATATAAAAAAGAGGGAAAAAAAGAGACTCCCAATCCTATATCATCAATT
>BMAT01006126.1:182004-192671 GCA_019649035.1 Elysia marginata
GTGTAGGACCTTTTGAGTAGGATCGGCGACTCTCGAGTAAGGATCGCTTTTCCCGCAAAAATTCTCAATCAATCGGATGGCACGTTTTCACCTTTACCTAAAATAATTCCACTGTCTTTGCTGAAAACCGCGAAATTCGCGGGCATGTCACTAGTTTCTATATAATTTTGTCGCCTATGCAACAAGACCATGCTGCACAATCGGCGCTGAGACCGTCCCCAAGGCATGCCGTGGATTTATTAGCTTAGAAAAAGGTAGATAGAACGACATTGCAGAGTGGCTGGCTGAAATGAGTACAGTGCAGAGATAAGGAAAATGGATAATACGTCGAGGGAACAGCGAAATATTTCTTTTGGTTTTTTTTTTCAGACAGAGGTCTAGTTTAGTATCTCTTAGTGCCGACAAAAACAGTCGTGAAGTAAAATATCCATATGTTCTCTGTAAATCCAATTTAAAGTTAGTTTTATTTTGTTATTGTTTTTTTTTTATTGTTTTTTTTTAAATGTAGAAAGCAGAAAAAGTAAAAGCAGGTGAATGTTTAAAACCATGAAAAACATGATAAACAAAAATAGCATTAGAAAGAAAAAGAAAAGTGCATGATGAGAAAGAGGATAGGAAATAAAAAAGAGGAAAATATGAGACAACATGTAGAAAAATATGTGTTAAAGAAAGCAAAAATGCGAAGTGAAGAAGAAACGACAAAATAAACATTATAAGTGCAGAAAGAAGACTTTGAAACGTATGGCTGAAAAGAGAGACAGATGAATAGATGGATCGACATACATTTAGTCCAGGTATATATCTGATTGAAAATTTAAGTTTTGTACGTCAGGAAATAAAGTTCCTGAGTTATCAAAGGGAGCCTATACATGAGTCTAACTCACAAGTATGTTATATTAATCTTTCGAACAATTTCGATTGACGCTACAGGCTTTTGTTTCATGTCTAATTACCTTAAAAACTGCTCTGAAAGGTATGAATAAATAGTGGAAGTAGCCACTGTGCAATCAAAAATTAGTTGAAAGATTTTTAAGGTATGAAATTAGCAGTGGATAGAAAAAAAAAGCGTAGTAGCGCTAAAATATAATGTATGTTTCTCTCAGTGGCAAGGCGGTGAGTGCCGCAGCTACTATAAGTCGAATGTTCAAATCATACTAAAGGCAAGTTTGTTTTAGGCATTTAAACTTAAAGCCTACTTCCATCCACTGCTAGTTTCATACCTTATAAATCTTTCAATTATTGAAAAGATCGGCTTGATACTTAAAGTTAAAACCTTGTTTTTTCGTGTCACTACGTATTCCACAAATCACACGTTGCTTGTATTTTAATCATTGCTGTTTCCATATTGTCTATTAAGACTGAACCTTCAGCAAGATCATTGTTCTCAATATATATAGAGTAGAATTTTTCTTGCCTTTGCAAATTGTTGATGTATGGGTCAATGGCCTTGAGTGTCTGAATAAACTTCATTATCAATTATTATGATTCGACTGCATCATAATGGAAAATTCAGCACAACCCTAAATGCACACATATAAGAACTAAAGGGGAAAAAAGAAAGATTTGAACATTTGTGAAACTATAGAGCAATCAAAAGTATAATTATCTACTATAGCAACAACAAAATGCAACCTTCGTTTGTCAAAGAAAGCCAGGTTTAAATGAATGAAGGAAAATTCCATCTACGTATATGCACCAAACAAAATGCTTGCTAACAAATACGAAAAAAAAATGTCCAACCGTGCATTTGACGGGATAGTGACCTTCAAAAAGGTGTCTGCAAAGCTTCCGTTCAAATTGGCACAAAACATTTATATCACTACTCTTTGTAAGTAAAAATTGGATTTTTTTTTCATAGACAGTTATATGCAGTGTTTCATATCCGACCCGGTTTGTATTGAAACTTAGCTTTTAGTTCAATGCTTGATTTTTAGAACTGTTTTTGGGTTAGATTTGATTAAAATTCAATTTTTTAGAAAAAGAAAAGAAAAAGATCTTTTTATGTTTTCAGGTTTCTTCTTTTTTTCGTAGACAGAAGTCGCAACTGACTGTGATATAATGCATTGAAAACCACTTAAGTAACAATTTATGGTCATCGTGGGGGTGAACGGAGGTCTGCATTTATTACCTTGCTGAACGTAACCCAAGCACGTCTGTCAAAGATACGACCATCAACAACCGATGTTGTTCACTGCACGTGTACACTTTGTAACGTTTGGTTGCAACAGATTGACAACAATGTAAGTCAGGTCAGCGTGCAGCAGTGCTCACGATATTTGTATCATAAAGCGGGAAATCCCTTACAAACTAATCACAAAGGGAAATCCCACTTCTCGTTGCCTCACTCGGCCTTGTTTACAGAGAAAGCGTAATTGGCGCATCATGTTGTTTTCATATGAATTTGTAATGAAGGTGTCAGCTTTCAAATCTCTGTCATCAAGTCATGTGAAGGCTATCAAAATGACGTAATGGATTGGGTAATCTCCTCATCTGACCTACATTAGTCCCAAACGCTGACTGGGCGGATGCAAGGTGGATACCTTGCTGGTCTCTGGGTTGCCGACATGCGGTTCTACTCAAACTTTGATGAATTGACAGGTCGGCTTCTAGGCCTATCTAGACCTCTGCCGGCTTTTGAACGCTAGAGCGCCATGAATTGCTTTTAAATGAGTAAGATATGACAAAATAAGACAGCTATGTAATTTATAACCGATGGATGTAAATCCTAAACAAAATATAAAATTCAAAATTATTTTGCGATACACCCGGTTTTAATTAAGCCGGAACTCTAGCGAGGCTGTAGAGTTCTATGTCGCAAAGCCCTTGCAGCTTTTCGATATGTTTATGACTTGGGAAAGATAACAAAAAAAATAGTTATTTTTCACAAAACAACACAAAACCAAGCTGAGACACCAGAAATTTCTAATCGAAATGTAGGGTAACTGAAAATACAAGCACAATATGATAAGAAATGCCTTTGCCCGCACTCGCCGCAACAGACTGACACATAAAATATCTGGTTGCGACTGTATGGAACATTATGATTGAATTCCACAGTTGAGTCTGGATATGATTGTGCGGTCTCTTGCGGCTGCTGTGTGATCGCCGGGTACCCTAGTACATGTAGTGGTAGCAGCAGCAGCTGTTCATTGATTTGCAGCGCGCGTTTCTGGATTCGAGTAAATACAGCAAGATTGTCGACATTTATGTTAATGTCCGTGACGAAGTGAAAGGAGACAAAATGCCCCTCCTCCCTTTCAAAAAAATAATAAATTAGTTAGCTGTCATGCACAGGTACAATCTGCGATTTCATCTATCTTCTTTTTTTCTATTTTATTACTTGTTTACTATAGTGTTAAGTTGGAAAATAAGATTTTACTAACGTGCTTGTTGCAAGTTGTAAAGAGTTGGAAAGGATGGAAAGATTATTCGAGACAATGATTTCTTAACGGCTCCCTTGGCTTTGAAAACAGCACAACTTTGCTGCAGAAAGTAAACTCTCTACTCGTATACGTACAGTCATCTGCGAATTAACGCCCTTTCATTTTAGACAATCTTTCCAATTGTACTGACTAAATGCCTGCTGAACCCTTGGTGTTGTTTTCGCTTTCCAAAAGCCTCAAAGAGTGCGCAATTAGCATTAAACAAGAAGTCATATTATAAACACTTCTGCCTACCATTTTTTCAAGTTTGTGGGCGGTTGAAAACATATAAACAAAATCGTTTCGCCCATTTATTTTATTTCTGAAGAATCTAGGTTAAATCAAGATCTAAAATTTAGATTAAGAGTCTAAAAATTTGACTTACATCTATAAACCAATTTAGGTAATACAGATTTAGACCTATAAGATATCTTGATCTAAAGTCTGTATTAAGCCTGCATCTCGCTTAATAATTGCGCACCATTTTCTTCCATGTAGGCTCTATGTGTCTTGTTATAGCCTTAGGGCCTAGGCTCTGCGTGTCTGATTTTCTTAAATGTGAAGGTCACTGCCTATCTCATTTTGTTCATAAGCCCAATCTGTACACTCTAGTATGGTGTGGTTGTGAGCACATTGTAAATCATGCCAAAATGTTCACTTCCTATCAGTATATTATTCTGCCTTCAACTACAAGCTTACAACCGGATTTTCTAAACCCATGTAGGAAGAATTAAAAATAAAATACGAGTGCTCTAGTGGGTAATAGGTAGATCTTCCACCCTCATATTCCCAGGGACCATTCATCACAGGCTTATCTACCATGATTATGCTAAACCATTTCAGGTGTGTTTCTTGGTTTAGAACGCCCAGGATGGTTTGGTGGGATATATGCTCCTGAAACATCCCCTGTAACAAGGAATGAGACGGTAAAGACTCAGCTAGAAGAATCAGCGCCTATGTACTGATGTCTATTCCCATCTCTGTACAATGTTAAATCAAGCAGTTTGTAGAAATCATATTAAAGCACAGGCTTCATGGCGCATTACTCGTAAGTAGCGTTCAATCAGCATAACTTACACTAGCGTACAGTAAGTATGAACATTTGTTATGTTTTCCCGCATCAGAATAATTCAACATACGCCTTGCCTTGCAACGCAGTTTAATATACCAAAGTCCATCGAAAAATGAGTTTACTTGTAAATTTACAATGAAAAGCACGCCGCACAGAACAAAACTAGTATAAGCTATTATTATTAGTTCTAAAAATAAGAATAAGAGTAAGAATAGTTTATTGTCCAAATATATAGAAATACATTGGAAACTTATCTTTTCAGCACGTTAAAAAAGCAGGAAAGTATATAATTAACATAGAAAAATACAAATTAAACCAATCAGGTAAAAATGTACATACCACACATAAGTAAAAACATACACATCATGTCTCTTAGTAGATACATATGTAGTAAACATAATATATTACAAAAATATTGCACTCTGTAAACATTGCCACCAAATTGATAAATTTAAAACAGAAGAGTCTTAATGATCTCTACCAGCAAACTGTAAGTAAAAAAGTAGAAGCATTATAAATGAACCTACCCACCCTTTACACTCATGTTTTGAGATAATGCTTTCTGGCAAGAGATACAGAACACCAGCCTTCAAACGCCAGCTATACAACAAATCGTTCATACCGGCCGCAGTTAGATTTTTAAACTCACAAAAACTTTTATGATGTCATCAATCCTGTGATCTATTTACTACTTATTTATAACTTTCAACTGATTTTTTTGTTTAACTTGAGGTGGCCATAATATGTGACAATATTGAGGGTAAGAATACTCTCAACAAGTGACCTGTAGATCATTTCTAGTATCTTTTTGTCAACATCAAACTTCTTCAACTTTCGAATTAGATACATGCGTTGGTTTACTTTTTTACATACAGTTTCAACTTGGGTAGCAAAACTAAGGTTATAATCTAAAACAGTTCCAAGGTATTTAAAAGCCTTCACAATTTCAACACCTTCAGTTTTTATCCGTACCGGTTGTAATAGCGATGTATCCCTGGCCCTATGTTTTTCAATAAAAAGTTCTTATGTTTTTTTTAACATTTAACCTTAGATAACTTTCATCAAACCATGAGATGAGATGTCCAATGAAGTTAAAGTAGCTAGACAATGACTGTTAATCTTTTAAACGGGCTACAAGAGCCATTTCATCTGCAAATTTTATCAAAGTCAGAATGGTTGTGTTCGACATAACTTCAATGGTGTAGCTTGAAAAGAGTATGGGCGACAAGACACATCCCTGGGGCGCCCCGGTATTCAAAATTAATTAAGCCATAGTATAAGCTATTATTAGTTCTAAAGCCAACAATGTCCTTCTCAATTCTAACGTATTAATTTTTTTCTTATTTTAAGTGCTTTTAAAACTCTGTTTAATTGTCTTCGCCTAAAATGCTACATTACTTACTTATGGTTCTTTACAACATCTTTTTTTAGCGACTCAATTTTTATTTACTTGTTTCTTCTTCTTTGATCCTCGCCATCCTCTATACAGAGATGTTTGTAGACCTGATGAACTCTTCGATTCATTTCAAGCCTTTGTACTGTAGGGCATACGGCAGTTTTAAGATTTCCATTTATGAACATTTTATTAAGCCGATAAAGAATACTGAATACTTTTTGTCGATTTCAGGATCAAAATGACAGAGTGGCCAAGTTAAAAAAAAACCGATTAGCCCATTTAACTTTTAGACCAGGTCTTACGGCTTGCCTTCCAAATATCTTCAAAGAAACAGCTATTCTGTTTCCAATTCACAAATTGTAGGGCCTATGTATAACACGCACTCAAACTTTATTTAGCCAGGGTCTTATTTTGCGAAGTTTAATAACAGTACCGTAAGCAAAATGGTGACATATTCACGAAACGAAGGAGTGTGCAGAAGGTCATCTTTTTCAAAGAACTTATAAAACGATTCAAGGCTTGGCGAATTCCTTTCAACATTTTTCCCCTTGTACTGGGAAAATTTGCATGTGTTATTAAAAGGCACTAAAGACTTATTAATGTGATATGCTAGACAGATTCAGTGTGGAAAAGAGTGGAGTGAGCCAACAACGCGACAGAATAAATAGGTTTTAGTTGCTTTTGAGTATAGTTGCTTTTTTTAATCCACATAATTTTTAGGTATTATTACAAGCAGAGCGTACAGCATTAGTATTGAATACGAATAGTCTAGTATTACAGGTTGTTTGGTTTTTTTTACAGTTCCGTTGATTCGAGTGCATTTTGATCACACTTATATTTACAGAATGTCAGTAAATGCTCAACGCTATTACTATTATAACATATTCAATTCATTTTCAGGCTTTTTATGAGCTAACATCCAATAAAAGTACTTGAATATTGTACGCTCTGCTTGTATTATACCATTTTATATTGCTGTGCTGAGAGAATTGTGCAAGATTATTAAAACTTTAAACTAAAAAAAAAATTAGTATTATTCGGTCACTAATTTGATGAAAGTACAAAATAGTTGAAATCATTTTTAGATAGCGCCTAATCCACTCAAATACTTTAAGGGCTTAATAACTGAACCAAGCGCTTAAAAAATATTATAATTTAACACCGACTGTTATAACTAGCTGTTAATTAATCCTAACCTTCATTTACACAAAGAGGGAATGAGTGAGGGAATGTAGGCTATGTATGGCCGTCGGTTATGGGTACGATACCTCAAATATGGCCACCGGCCTTCAAAAAGTAGACTGTGACAAAGTGCAAGACTTTCAACCAGTAGCACGACCACAAAATCGATCGCATCTGACTGCTCCGACATAAATGAAGCTGACGCCTTCGCCGACTGCGTTAACTTATAATAAGAATTTTCTACTTCTAGTCTTTGGGCCACCTGGACCCCCCCCCCCCCTTTAGGAGTTTACAAGGCTATAATATTCATAAAGTAGAACATATTTGCGATTTGAATACAAGTGTTACCGTAAAAAAGTGTCATTTAAAAGAGTTACGGCCCTTTGAAAAATACAGAGTTTGTCCCCTTGGCAAAAGAAGGGAGAATGTTTTATAAGGCCATGCAGAACTTAATATTAATGCAAATTTATGCAAATTGGGTATCAAACAAAAGGAAATTTCATGCACTTTTAAGTTTTGAGCATTGGTTTTCATTTAATTAAAAAATATCAAATGCACAAAGAGTTAAAACAGTTTTTCGACCAATTCAAAAGGTATTATTCTGATACTTCCTCTTTTGCTCAATTTAAAAAGTTACAAAATATAAAAACACCTCCAGAAATACACAAACTATTTTGAAAATGTGATATTGAAACTCTATCAACAAATGCTACATTTCACATTTCTTAGAAGAGAGAAAACATCTATGTAAAGAATCATAATCTAAAGGGATTGCAAAAACCTTCAATTGACAACTTGCACTGTTCATTAATATTACATGTGTTCATCATCAGTAACAACATCTTCTTCATCCTCTGAAGTGTCAACAAGAAAGTCGCTGTCATAATTTTCCTCATCACCTTCCTCTTCATCCTCAGGTTTGATGCCTATGTCGTCAGCGACAATTTTGGTCAGTTCATCTGGAATGAAATCATCTTTATACCATTGCACTTCCACTTCCAGTTCATGAACAGAATTTCTCTGCTATCCATTTCTTCTGGTTTTGGAATTACTGGATTATGAAACAATGCATTCCTCCAAATCAATGTTTGAAAATTGGCTCTTTGTATGTGCAGCAATAACACTTGATTGCAAGGGGGCATTTGACAAAGATCAATCCCACCATTGCATGAGATTTAACCTTTCTTTCCCTTGAAACGCTGACGTACTATGTCATACCTCACTTTTTTGACACTTGTGTGTAAGGTTTTGCCATACAATTTGCACACAAATGACTCTAACAAAAGGCAATCATCATAAGAAACAACAATTGATGTTCCAAATCTGGAGAATAAAACTTTTAGATCCTCCTCTTTTTGAATGATATTAAAAGCTCTGAGCTTTCCTTTCCCAGCAAAACGACTTGTTGTATCATCAGCCAGTGAATGCATGGACACCAAGTAAAGCATCACACATCTGTCTGCCTAGAGTCTTTGCTATCTGAGAGACATCAATTTGTCGTCTGTTAATGTTATTGCCACAATCGGTATCAAATATCAAGACCTTTCCAATACTTTCGGAGAATGCTAGGAGAAGCAAGAAGACATCAATGTCTAGTGACCTAACAACACTTGTGTCACAATTAGATTGACAAGAAGCATATTGACATTGTAGTATAATGCGGGTGTCTGCCTCTTCCTGTGATGAATAGAGATCTGGAATTGGTGTGCTAACTGTCAAATTCATCAGAGTCACTACAGAGTAAGGTGTATCTCTCCTCACAGACAAAGAAGACTTTTTTGTTGACCAATTCGTAGCATATTTATCACTTTCCCAATCATTGAAGAGGAATCTGATTAAGGATCTTTTGTTCTCGTTGCAGCTTAGAAAATATGTCCAATGTTTAGGTACTGTTGTTGAAGGCCCTCTCAACAATTAGGCATTTTCTGCTGAAGATCCTATTCTCAGTCTCTCACAATTTTTAATAGAATCCTCTTTATATGTATCAGTAACAAAGTGCACACAAGCTGTTTGTGGCAAGGAAGAAAATGTCGATTCTGCAATTTCGCCAAATGTATTTGGGATGGTTGACAAAGATTGCATAAGAGCATTACCATCAACGATGTAAACAGTGTTTCTATTTTTAGCATAATCATCAAATTTCAGTGAATTTTCAAGTGTCAGCTTGTGCAAAAGTGTAGCCTTGTTGGTTTTCAGGAGCGATCCATCTGGTGTAGCTAAAGACCATGTGGTGGGTATCAGAGGATATTGAAGTACTTTTTGGAGGTCTATATTGTGTTCCTGGGATAACACAAGAAGCTGGCCAAACAAATTTCTCTGTGCTTTGACTTTGACCACATTCTTGTCTTTTTTCAATGTTGTTGCTTTCTTCAACGATGAAAATGTCTTCGTCTCATTTCTCTGTAAAGGCTTGTGAAATCCCTCAGTCTTTTCCTTCAGTCTGTTTTTCACAAAACTTTCAAACAGTTCTTTCCCTTTTCTTTCCACAGACAGCAGGTCATCAGCCACATCCTCTTACACTTTTCTTCCTGACGCCAGACTGACTAAGCCTTCTTCAACTTCAAAGGGATTTATGAAGGCTGAAAACACAAGAAGTGTATTTTGGACTCTCGTCTCACTTTCTCTTTTTTCTGAAGTGCTTAATTCTTTGTGACTGTCTGTATCTGCCGATCTTTTGTTAATCATTTTTTGTGTAGCTGACACATACTCAGCTCGACTATGCCTTGTTATACTCCAACGATAATAGCTGGGAAGACTTCTACTAAATCCAACAATACCTCCTTTTGTTTTTGCATGTTTATTTATTGTTTGCTCTATGGTCATGTCCACAGCTATCCTTCCAGCAGGCGTATTCGATCTAGAGACACTGAAACCATTGTCCATCAACATTTTCTCTGCTCCAGGATGAGAGTGAATGAGTGATTCAGGTTGGCAAGTGACACAAAATAAATGCTGAGATATTCCGCATAGTTGTGGTGGTTCATACTGAAGTGCAGTGGGCACAGCTTGTTCAAACAGGATACATGAAGATGAAAATTGTTGGTTTTTGTGGCCCTTAAAAAGTGGAGTAGAAGCCATACTTTGTCCATGTATTGAATCCAGAACTGAGCTGTTTCCCCATGTTTTCCAGAGCGGACACTAACTTTGAAAGCTTTATACTGTGAAAACAACTCTGCATAAGGACTTGACTGGACAACCTTTGTTACTGTACTGCTTGATATTTCTTCAGCAAGTTCCTACATGTCAGGTGTGAAATCTCTTGTGAGCTGTAAAACAGTATCTTGCTCAAACTTTGCAAACAAGAATCTCTCTAGGGCCTACAAGACAGTCACGTGCACTCGAATAGCCCTGTTGTACTTCTTTCCACCAACAACCCCATCTATTGAACTATGTACACATAGCGTGCTTCTGTAACAATCTCTTCAAAGCCAGACCCAGTGATTAGTTTTCCAAGAGCACCAAGATATGACATAACTGTATGAAAGACACCCAAATGGATAATGACTGTTTTGTAAATATGTGGCTTTTGCTAGACAATATCATAGGCTTTCTTTGCCACTACAAGGTCAAATGTTACAAAGGATGTATGGCATTA
>BMAT01006126.1:210170-224918 GCA_019649035.1 Elysia marginata
AGTTATGAAGACTGTGGGTGTAACAAAGGTACGAGAAGGCTGGGCAAGGCAGGAGCAGAGGGAAAGCCAGGAAGTGAAAGGGGAGGTTGGGCAAGGCACAAGTCGGCGGAAAGCTGAAGAGGGGGAGGGTAGGACCCTGGACTTTAGTAGTTAACGAAGCCGGGCGCCTGATATTACATTAGGTTAGGTCTACGTCTTGTCTGTAGACTTTTACTTACAAAGTTTTAGTAAACATCTGTATTATTAGCAGTGCTAAGTAAGACTGAGTGCGACAGTATAATTAGCTTATAGAGTGCATGCAAGAGAGACAGACACTTAGACAGAGTGAGAGAGAAGAGGGAGACATAGAGAGAGAGAGAGAGAGATTATATATTTGTTAATAAAACAAAACCCAAAAAGTCTGTCAGTGTAACTCTCACCCAAGGGCATGTTTATTTACTTTGGCCATCAAGGAGCTCAACCGCTTATAAGTTTTGTGTGCAATGGTTTTTTTATCTTGAAGCTTAACTGAATTACAAACGTTTACTACATTATATATTTTCCTCTGCAATAGGAACGTTTTTAAATCATTTTAGAACAACTTTATATCCAATGAGACCTCGGCTTCAACAAGAATATAAAGCCTGGCCCTACTATCTCTTTGTATCCAAGGTTTACTGTACACAGTTCAATTTTAAAATAGAAAAAAAGGGAAAAGGTAAGCTTTTAAAAAGAGTTTTATTGCCATCTTTGAAGCAAAGAAATATGAATCTGACATTATTTGTAAAAAATTATAAATTTCATTCAATTTTATTTTCCATATTAAATCTCTACATGCATATATCTCTTATGACCTTTTTAAAAGCTTTACATTATTTTTTTAAAAATATTCTGCTATGTGTAGGTTTAATATATCAAAACCAGGTGCTTTTTTACATTCCAGATATTTTAGAAGAAACTGCCAAATCAACTTCCTCTGATACACAGCAAGATATTTTGGAAAAGATTGTGAACTTTTTAATTGTAAGAACATCTGCATCATATGCTCATTAAATGATTAATGCAGCTTATTTTACATTTGTGCCACAAACAAAATTACTGTTTCTAGATCTCATAATTTAAAATTTAGCTGAGTTTATCGCGTTTTTTTGTGTTACCATTTTATATGGGGGAAAAGACTTATCAATACCAGAATCATTGACATAAGGGAAAAAATATGCAGGATTTTACGGTAATTAAAAATTGTAGTCTCTCTTTTCTTATTCTTGAAAATCATTCAGATAAATGAATCAATTTCAAACCCATGATTATTGCACTTTTTTCATATATGAATTTTTTTTCAAACTGATTGCAAAGTTGAGGGGGCTATAAAAACTTTACATAAAAATGTCCTTGTAGTTTTATTTTTAATCATGTACATTAAACATATTTCTCTTAATTTAATTCTCTTTTTTTTTTAAAATTTTTTCAGGTGGTAAATAGCTTGGGGAAAAAAGGTGAGCCTATTAAAATAGGTTGTTAAAAACAGTTGATGAATTCATTTGTAAATAATTTCCTGTTAGTACTGGATGGTTGTATGCATGACTATGTAGGCAAAGTTTGAGAAAGGTTTAAAATAGATTAATATAAAAAATGTAAGATCTTTTGCCATACATTGTTACGATTGTATGTGTTTGCTGATCTACATGGAAGGTTAAATTTCACCTGCAGACCAGCAAAGAAGAATTAGTAAAAACTATTTTTTCAGCTTTATGCGCATAGCAATACCAGGGTTTTATGTTCAGTAACATTACTTGACTGCTAGGTTTAGCTTCAATGTCGGTGAAATTTAATGTAAAAGTGGCCAGTTAGACTTTTCAAAAACATATTCTTCATAAAGTAAATCAAATATAGAAAGTGTCCAATTTGTAAACTTAAAGTATCATACAGTTTTGAAAAAAAAAACGGCACACACACAGAAAATCACAGATTAAAAAATGGTGACGAATATTGCTAGACTTCTGTTTAGACTGGCTGTGCACATCTGCAAGAGGTGCTGATAAAGATGTCATATCTTAATGATCCTGACTGGAGACTGGAGCTACGGACATATAGCTAGACTCTAGTTGTAGTTGTAATGAAAGCCTAAAAATTTACGGACTTTGAAAAAATCTATCATTTTTCTGTGATATCCTCAACAATGCAACTTCCTTTGGGCGGATGTCATTGTTTTTATGAAACCTGAGTTTCCTTTTTTGTACCATAACATTTTGGAAAATATATATTGAAAAATAAGTAAACTTTATATACAGCCCTTTCTTGGTAGTATGTGCCAATTTTTTAAAAATCCTACTGGGAAAGTCCTTGCTATGTTAGGAATACCCTTGTTATGTTGATTTTACATTGCATCAAAACTTTTGTAAAACTTTGCCTTGTCTTTGCTCGAGACTTCTGTCAAAGCAATTGGAATGCATGTAACTAGCTAATCTTACCATGAACTCCATACTTTATTACTTGACAGTATATAGAAATTTTCTGGCTGTCAGTAGAAAAAAAGGATTTCTGGGCGGATGTTCATATCAACTAAAAGTTAAACAATTCAATTAATTTTTACCAAATAATGAGTCAAGTAGTTTCTTGAGGAGTATGAAAGTATTTCTTGGATGAAAAAAGATCGGTATGAAATAGCATGGTTTAAAAAATTAATATATATTTTTTTAATCCATCGTTAGTGGAGACTTCTGAAAATATGATTTTAAAAAGTTCTATAAAACAAATGTTTAAAATTTTGATCTTTCATAGACTATGATGCACAGAAGTTATTGAGAAACACAAAAGTGTTTTATAATTATTATATTCTTGTCAATAAACATGTTGAATGAAGAGTAAGGAGTAAGTGATAATATTATTTTTTCAAAGGTCTTGAAAACTTTAAAAATTTTATAGGGCATTTGTTACATTACATACTATTACTGCACTTAATTTTTTTTCTCTCGTTCTTTTCACAGTGAAAAATAGCTTCAGAGTTGCCTTACTAGGAGATTTTCTCAATTTTATCTCCCACAAATCAATCCATGTACTGTATCGCTTAGAGGTATGATTATAATATAAAATGTCTTCCTTCAAGCTTTGTCTCCACTATCTTCCAGTATTCCTAATAGACATGAGAATGGATATAAGTATGAGAAATTAGTCTTTGATAGTAAGGGAACAGTTATGTCATACCATAAAGTTTTTTTTGTTTTTTTCTTCGGGGGGGGGGGGGGGGGGNNTGTAGCATAAAAGTATAAGTAGCTAGATGAAGAGGCACTGTTGCTAGGCTGAGGTTGACTGTGCATGTCCAATATTATGAGATCAATTGGTCAATTGCTGCATGCAGTTTAAAGATTTTTTATCCCTCCATTATTAATGTTAAACTACAACATTTTTTCAGTTTGTATTTCTGATATTATATGATATTTTTGTAAACAACATGCAGCATGAAAGCATTTTGTGAATATATTCAAGAGAATATACACTGTGTTTAAAAATGAGTAACTTTGATAGAATTTGAAAAGAAGTATAAAGAGTTTTTTGGCAAGATATTCCTACATTATTTATATAACATATTATTTTACTGTATGAAAGCTTGTTCCATATTTGATTATGTGCAGATGAAATATATCTTGTTTTCAGATTTTAAAGAGCATTAACAACCTTTTGGAAAACTTTCCAGTGTCTTTGCTCCAGAAACTTCTCTCAACAGATGACTTTGTTAAAAAAATGTGAGGTTGATTTTGAATTTTTATGTTATAAACTGTTTTTCTTACCAGACTTGGTAAATATATTAATATTGTGGGCCATATGGTATTAGATTTGTCACAGTTAAGCCAGCCAACCATAATAAATCATGACTTTTTGTAAGCTTGTTGGGTCTAGATGACAAGTAAATCACTAGCACCAAGCTGAGTAATATTTGTAAGGTTTCAAAAAATGAAACGGTCCTAAAATTTATAATGATAATCATATGAACTTACTGCTAAATCATGGCCATGTGAGACAAACTATGAAAACAGTTCAAAATGTAAAAGCGTTTACTTTTGTAATTTTAAAGTTCAGTGATGACCATGTAGCCTCAATAACCTGCCAGATCAGTTGGGCCAAGTGATCTGGCAGGTTATTGAGATTACAGAGACCCCAAACCCCACATCAGTTTATAAAAATACAGTAGAATCCCTTTAAATCGAAATTTTGGGTCCTTCTAATCCAGTTCGGTTTAAAGTCATTTTGGTTTAAAATAGTCCGTTTTTAATATAAATTTTAAAGGAAAACAATCGATCTCCAAAACTGTAAAATTACAAATTGTCTCCCTTTGCATTTTTCAATCAATAAAGCCCATGGACACAATGTGTGTTCATTTGTTCATTGTTATTTTTTTTTTATACTGTTTGAACTTCTCCACCGAACTGGGAGTAGGGGTAAAATTAAAGTTCATTATTTTTGCTATTTCCGCTGCCTTGCCTAAGTATAACAGCTGGGCTTGACAATGGAACATTCATCGCCATCACTTGGCGAAACCAGGCAAACACTGCATCTTGACTACAAAGTTTAGCTTTCTTTGTAGCCGGTTGGAATTTCGAGTCATCAAGGGCCTTTTGTAGCTTCTCTCTGTCTTTCAAAATCGTAGACAGCGTTGAGTTAGGGATGCTGTGTTTCTTGAAGATTTCCGTTTTTGTTAACTTCTTTTCCTCCACTTTGGATAAGATTTGAAGTTTAAATTCAATAGTGTAAGCACTGTGCTTTCTTTTGGACATCTTGACTGAATGCTTGGTAAAAGTGAACCGAAAAGCGCTAGCAACAAACCTGAGACTAAGACTAGAGACTATAAAAGTGAGTATCGCAAGCCGAAATCTCAATCAGTAATCACAGGTCTTACTGCGCTGACTGACAGCGACAGTGTGACGCAGTGACGGTGTGTTGTAGGCACGCGCAGTTGTCTCGATTTAGAGAGAGATTGCAAAGTTTGGTAAATTTGATTGGCCTAGCTCAACTTCTCTCACACTTGACGTGTGGGGCCCATCAATGCATCAGTAGGAAAAGTTCCAATCTCGATGACCGAGTTACATCACTGTCACTGTCAGTCAGTTTCAGTACCACAGACAAAGCGAGCCCACACACACACACAAAGACACGCCGCCCGAGCACAAGCTAGACTAGGCCTCCCCTCTCTTTCCCACTCAGGCTCCTTGCACCCCCATCCTCTTTTCACTGATGGTACGCCCCACGGACTGTAGATCTAGATCTAGCTTTAAATCAATCATCCAGCAAGGGCTCGGGAGTGTTCTTCCCCTTCCCCAAGTTAAAGAAGTGATGGGAAAACAATAAGAAAGAGAGAGAGGGAGTGGACGCTTCAGATTGCTTCCCTTTAAAGTCAGTGCCGCTTAGAAGCGCTTCAGTTTATCGCATGAATGGTTACAAAGACATAGAAGAGACTTGTAAAATCTTTTGATTTCTTTGCGGATCATCGTATTTTTCGGTTTACCGCCTTTCGGTGTAAAGGGATTCTACTGTATGTAAAAGTGCAAAGACAAACTAGACCTGAAGTTTAAACTTTTTTTCAGTGTAGTAAAGAAAAGTTCTTTTTTTTATTTTAAATGATAATTGTAGCAGTTGCGTGTCCTAACTTAATTTGTAATAATCAGAAAAAACTTTCACCTGACTTGTATATTTGGATGGGTTTTTACGGTGCATTGGGCGAGGTGCATCTTACTGGAACAAAATCTGTAAGAGTAGTTAAAAAGGATATAAAAATTTTAAGTTACTGGTTACTTGAACAAATATATTGTAAATGCACTAGCAAAATGACATAGCTCATTTTTTATAGATATGGAAAAAAATGACCCTTCTAATCAAGTGGAGTAATTCATTTACATAGACATGCTGTTTCCATTTTTATATTTGAGAAAATTGGCTTTTAAAGGCAATATAAATATTTTTCTACCAAAAGGTGGACAATTGTCTTACGAACATAGGGATATACATATGTCAAAATAGCACTCCCGTTTTTCTAGCGTCGTGAAGATACTATCAATGAGTTTTTGTTTACCTTCATTTCTTTTCTCCAAAACTATCTGTATAATTATCCAATATTAATTACCATAAATAAAATTAACCATCTAATGGTTTAAACAATGCAAGTTAAATTTTATCAAAAGATAATCTAATAATTATTAGTATATCTCATAGGCTTGTAAGTAACAAAAGACAATTTAGGCAATAAGAATTTAACTCATTATTTTTATAAACATTCAACACATTGTAACTCTAAGAAAGAAAAATGTATGAAATAGGACCTCACCACTTTGTGAATGTTTGCTTTTTTTTCTTTCTTTAAATTACATTTTTTTCTCTATTTTAATTTATTCTAGCGAATGTTTTTTAAAGACTCTCATTGAAGCAGGAGGTAAGTGTTGTAATTTTATTGTTAACCTTAGTATTAAAAATTAAGGTTTTGTAATTTCAATATTTTTTATCAGGTTTTCACTCTTGACAATTATCAAAGTTAACTAATAAGCAATGCATACTTATGCACATTGTTCCTTTCAATAAGCTGTTGTGTGTCAGCTGTGTTTAGCCAAAACATAATTCTGCCATTTAGAAAATAAATACTGGATATTGTTTTGCTTTGTTACATTGTAATAGCCTATTATTAGTTGTTTTTTTTTACTTGTAGATGCTGTTTGAATAGAACTTTGTATGGGTAATGTTGATATACTCTAAAGTCTAGTGTGAATAAAATTTAAAACTTTATGTACTGTTATTGCTTTTTTACTATATGGCTTTTATTATTTTAATTGTAAGGGGTACTGATTTACATTTTTCTCCAAGAAGAATGTATCAAGCATTAAATTAAATTTGCTGCTATTTTAAAGTTTATTATTTGAGCTTGAACTATGTTTTTTCTGCTTATCAGACTATGAATTTCAAGTTTGTGCCATTGAATGTTTCAATCGAGTGGTCACAAAGGATCAAAAAGCCAAAATCCTTAGGAAAACTGGCCAAACAAGTTTTGTGACAGAGATTTTGCTTTCAATTAGAGTTGATGGTGGCCACTTTGAAACTGTAAGTTGGACTGCTGTGAAAATTTGACTGAAAAGAATCTTAGTATGTTTCCTCTTTTTTTATTAACATTTTCCACTCGATATCTATCTTCCATTTTCTTAATCTCTGGTTGGCTCATTTGCTGTCTCTCTCTCTGTCTGTCTGTCTGTCTGTCTGTCTGTCTGTCTGTCTCTCTCTGTCTCTCTGTCTCTCTCTGTCTCTCTCTCTCTCTCTCTCTCTCTCTCTCTCTCTCTCTCCCTCTCTTTCTTTCTTTCTTTGTCCTATCCCTGCATTTCTCTCTAACTGTGACTGTCTCACCCTATCTCCTCAAACTCTTTCATATGTTTCAATGAGAGCTGTTCAACATACATTTTTTGTGTGTGGAGGGGTGGGCAATTAGTCTGATGAGCAGACATAAAAAAAAACTTGAACAGTTAGACAAATTACGCAGACAAATATTATATAAATGTTTAACTTATTTCCTGGATGTTTAGGATTGCAGGGCAGCCTTGAATAAACTCAATGCACAAAATTCAAGTGTCTCATCAAGGTAGCCTGAATTTTTACCTTTTTTCTGTCACAACTTATCATTGTTTGGCTATTATGTTGAACACTTGGTTGGAGGCATTCATGTGGATCTATAAAAGCCAATTTAATTAGGTTTAATTAAATAAAACTAAAATGACTCAAGAATAAAATTAGGCTAAGGAAAGAAGAAAAAACCTAAGTTAATTACATTCATTTCCTCCTCTCAGTATAATGTTGTATCTCCTTTATTCTATAAGATAGGACAAGATAAAACTGAGGGGACTATTTGTATTCCATCGGGAGTAATTGGTAATATTTAGAGTACCAAATAATTATAAACATTTTAATAAGAGGTAAAATGTCTTTTGATAGTATCAAAGAACAGGGAAAAAAGCTGTTTTCAATTTGCAAATTTACTCTTTTTAAGTTTTGCTTAACTTCATTGTATAATTTGATAATTTCATTTACAATCATTTGATGATTTTACACTAGTTATAGTTTTATTCCTTTTTGCTCTTTTTCATTACTCATTTTAAAACTTTTCCCCAACCATTTACTCTTTGTGTTTTCTCATAGTAATTCGGGCAGCTAATTTTATTTTTTGCTTTTAATGAACCTGATCAATTCATAGATAACATTAAAAATATTGAAAATTCAAACTTGCAAAATATTTTTCAATATGTGTCAAACCCTTTCTTCCTTTATTTTCAAGTGTAGATTTTTTCACACTTTTAGAAAATGATAATTTTTTTGACTATATTTGGACAATTTGATTATTTGGCAAGGGAAAATCAGGTACAAGCCACTAAGGCTAGTTTAGAGTTACAGCTCTTCCAAATAAAAATTGTTATACAGCGAACTTTTGTTTATTGCTTTGGAACAAAATATTGTTTGTGTTAGTAAAGGTGGAGCTGTAAGTTTTGCAACCTCTTGAATGGCATAAAACACACTAGTATATGAAATTAATTATTAACTCCGTAATTAAAAAATGTTGGCATGTGCCTGATTTTCCCTGGCCACCTTACCTTTTGAAGATAATATGCAGTGATACATTTAAATTCAAATTTATTGTTATCCTAAACTATTTTAACCATGCCAGGAAGGTTATGTATGCATAATATCTTCAAAGCTCAAAACTTCACATCCCTTATTTCACTTGATCATAGGCTCTTCCTACCCAAGTTTAAAATTGATGCCACTGTTGATAATTTAAAGACTATTGTGTTTGTATTACTAGAGATTTTTTTTTTGTTTAAGGTGTACCAAACTGATTGAAGTTTTTTACTTGTTATCCATTGTAAACTAGCAGAGTAACATATGGAACAATATCTGATATCAATCAAAGATAAACATTTGATTATGACTGGTTTGAGTATTTTAAACTCTTCAGGTTTTTTTTTTTTGCTGATAAAGGATGAAGAAAGCAACTATCACATAGTATGTCATTCTCTCTATCTTCGGACAATTATCATACGCTATTGCATATTTGCAAGGTTCTTTCTTCCCTGGTATTATATCGAAAATCTTTTTTGATTCTAAAAGGCCCTTTCATAGAAAAATATTATGAGTTTTTTTTTTTGTAGTATGCATTTTATTAGTTGACAGTGAGCACACACTTTTTTTAATGTTAAAAAGAAAGCTTTTGTTTCTCAAAAGTAATTCTGTCCTTTTTTCTTGTTCTTCAATTTTTCTCTTGCAGGGTGTACACTTTCCAAGCCGAGAGTGTAAAAATTGATGAAGTGCGGGTAAGATAAAGGCCTACCACACATTTTTCCTATAAATAATACACTTAACCGTAGACAAACTCTACTTGTTGGTACACCGGTGAAGTTTTTGCGTGTCAAATACCCTAAGCACGAAGTTTTCCAGTGTCAAATACCCTACTCACTGGTACACCGGTGAAGTTTTTCCGTGTCAAATACCTTGCTCACTAGTACACCAGTGAAGTTTTCCCGTGTCAAATACCCTGCTCACTAGTACACTGGTGCAGTTTTCCTGTATCAAATACCCTGCTCACTGGTACACTGGTGAAACTTTCCCTTGTCAAATACCCTGCTCACAGGTATACCAAATTTGAGTTGTTTGCATGCTTTATAAAGTTGTAGAACACATAGATCTAGATATATACCCAATTTTAGCCTGGGTAGCCTGGGATGGTGAGTTTCAAGGCTGGGGAGCTCAGGGGTTTCATAGGGTTAAGTTACCAGGAATAGCTAAAGGTTATCGGAAGCAGATAATGTAGTTTATTCCTGTTTTGTTGTTCACCAATTTTGGTTTAGATAAATTTCTCTAGCCATAAAAAACAGCTACCAAGTTTTACACAATATATACTAAACTGGGGTGGATCCAGTTCTAGTGTTTACAAAATTGTGTTTTTTTCCCCTATTGTTGACTAAGTGAAAAAGAAAAGAAAAGACTTTGATAATCCTAGATTATAGATTCATTTGTGTTACAATTTGATAATATAATTTTAAGGAAAATTAAAAGTAAACATTCAGTCATCGGATATGTAAGTTGGTATGTTAGCAACATATTTTAGGGTGCTCCAAATTTAGTGTTTGGGTTTTTGAGTTGGTGATGGGTGCAAATGGAAGGATTTTAGGGTGTTTTTGTATGTGACCTGATTCTACTCATGAATATTACACTCTGCAAATGTGCAACAATTGCTTTGAATGTTTAATTTTTTAGAAAATTGATCACAAGTTACAAGCAGGAGTGATGGCCTGTAGATATTTAAAGTGATCAACGCTTTCTACTTCTTAATCTTTTTATTAGTATTACGATGTTACTGAAAATTGGTTATCATTTCTTTGGTTTGGTCAGTATTTAGGACAAGATAGTTATTCATACAAAATAAATACAGTCCACAATGGATAGCATTTCATGAACATACTGGGCATCTTTGTTGTCAGAAATTAGATTAGTCGTTTGTGGTTCGATTTTTATATTATAGTATAAGGAATAAGCGAAACTTTGTTGCCAGCTTGTTAATATACATCCAACCAATATATTGAACAAGAAAATGGGCCATATAATGGATTAGGCTACAGTACCAAGTTAAATTTTGTTTTGAAGCATTTAAAACTATTTCATTTAAATGTCTATATTCTTATGGTAAAATATCACAAAGGGAAATAACCGTGTTAATCAAGTAATTTTTAACTATTATCAAAACAAGGCTTTTATAGGTCAAAGGTGCAAGTTATTATAAGGCAACGTTAAGCAAATCATGTAGGTACTAATATACGAGGGCAGGCTGATAAATAAGGGCGTTTTTTAATAACTTTTTTATTTGAAGGACTACAGAAGCAAGTTACACATCAAATGAAAGCTTAGAGTCTCACCTATCTGATGAACTATCATTTTTCAACATAGTCACCATCACGTTCAATACAGAGGCGCCAGCGCGGTACAAGTTTTCGCATTCCGTCGGCGAAGAATTCTGGTGTCTGGGATCGGCACCAAGAGCGAACATCCGCCTCAACTTCTGCATCGGTTTCATAGTGATTTCCTTTGAGATGTTTCTTCAGCAAAGGAAATAAGAAAAAGTCAGACGGGGCCAAATCAGGACTGTATGGCGGATGTGGTATGGTAGGAAGTTCCAACTGCTGTAAAGTGCACTGGGTTTGACGACTGGTGTGTGGCCGAGCATTATCGTGCTGGATGACAACGTCTTTGACTTTGTCCTGTCGAACCCGTCTGAGTCGGCCCTTCAATGCACGCAGAGTTGACATATATCTCTCTGAATTTATTGTTGTGCTTTGCTTCAAAAACTCAATATGGACGATACCTTCCATGTCCCAGAATATTGTCAGCAAAACCTTTCAAGCTGATGCGACGACTTTGAACTTCTTCGGGGTTGGAGAGTTCTTGTGTCGGTACTGCATAGACTGCATCTTGCTCTCTGAGTCATAGTGATGCACCCAAGACTCGTCACCAGTGATGATGCTCCGCAGAAAACGCTCGCCGTCATGAGTGAATATTTCCAACAGTTGTGTACAGA
Organism: Elysia marginata; assembly: GCA_019649035.1. Taxonomy (NCBI): domain Eukaryota; kingdom Metazoa; phylum Mollusca; class Gastropoda; family Plakobranchidae; genus Elysia; species Elysia marginata. The sequence continues at coordinate 221,740 of BMAT01006126.1, forward strand.
TTGTTTTCCTCTGTGCCTTCATTTCCACAGTGAGCTGTCTCGGTACCCATCTTGCCGAGACTTTCCTGTAACCAAGGTGGACTGTGATAATGTGATGAACTCGTTCTTTTGAAATGTCAAGCGCATTTGCAATGTCTTTTTGTTTCACTCTTCTATTTGCAACAATCATTTCATCTACCTTCTGTTGGTGCATAGTGTCAGTTGCAGAGACTGGCCGCCCAGGCCTTTTGCAATCACGGACTGTTGTTTCTTTAGGGTCTTCTCCTCGATAAAATCTCGCCCACTTTCGAACTTTACCTTCAGTAAGACAAGCATCACCGTATACAGCTTTCATTCTCTTGTGGATGACAACTGCAGAACATCCTTCTGCAGTAAGAAACTCGATAACAGAGGGTTGTTTCATAAGGTGGTCATTTCTAGCAGACGCCATTTTCTCACCGACCGAGATCGCTGCACACATATTGCAACGTCACTGATTGTGAACGCAAATGACGTCACACAGATCTATTTTGTGAAGTGTGGCTAAACAATTGGTTCGAGAGTACGCATGCAAAATGGGAAGTTTCTAGCGCGGTTATTTTTAAAGTTACAAGAAAACGGCCCTTTATTATCAGCCCGCCCTCGTATTTTGCATGGGGTCCACAAATATGCGCTTGAGTGAACCAACATATAAATTATTAAGAGGATAATGAACGCAATAATAATTTTGAATGTGATACAGTTTGGTAAGAAAAAAAGTTCAATTTATCATGCTGCAAAGGCAAAAAAAATAGATGCACGGGACATCTATGCATACACACATACACCCACCATCACACACACATAGACGCCTGCGCTTCAACAGAATGAGCAATATGTTATAAGGGAAAAGATGAAAATAATATCATATAAAACATGTGCAATAGATACACATACACTACATGTATTTATGCGCCCACCTACTTACACATGCAGGCGCTGTTACTAAAAGGAAAAAGCCAATGTAAAACAAAGATGAAAATGCACATACACTAAAAGAATAAGCAATGTTCTGTATAAAAGTATAAACATTCAATGGCCCGGTGTTGGTTTGCATGTTAAACGAATTGAACATTGCTGATTACATAAACGTCATTTTGTTCTAAATTTAGTGTTGGCGTTCTCTCTCTCACTCTCTCGCGCTCTCTCTCTCTCTTTCTCTAACCTACACACAAATTCAGAATTACATAAAGTCGTGAATTAGTACAATTATTTCAGACTGTCCATGGGTTTATTATAGTTAATGTGGAACATTCGGCAGCTGTGGGATAAAAGCTTACGTCAACCTCCATGTCTCCAATCGATGGGGATAAAGTGTCATAATTTGCTTTGGTTAGAACGTCTTCTAAAGCTTCGAATTGATGCATGTCTGAAATGTCAGAAGGCTCTGAGCATTTTCCAGAGTAGAAACACAGTTCTGTACATGGTAGTGCGGGCTTCGGCACTTGTATTTGGCCTTGCAACCTTTGCGACACTTGTATTTGGCCTTGCAACCTTTGCGACCCTTGATAAGTTCACGATATTTTTCTGATGCTTCAGGCAACTCAGATCAATACGGTTCAAGGCATTCACCAACAAGTTTCCATCCCCAATCAGTTGGTTCGACCTTTTCTGTTGGTGTCAGATGACTGTACAGTTTGTACGAACAGCATGAAGTGAAGCGACTAGTAAAATCTCATAATACTGTCATCTTCCAGAACGTAAATCTAGCCGGCTGTTCTGCTTTCACTTTGCACCAATCTTCAAGAGTTTTAGCAGGCTGCGTTGCATCTGAAAACTTCATATTCACACTGAAATAAGGCATACAGGGAGCAGACTGTCGCCTGATGGGCATATCTGGATCTTTTGACATTAGCTGCCTTGACAAAAGAATCAGCTGTTTCTGAACCACACATACCGGATTTTGTTAGGCTATGGGTCCAGCCTGACCCATCAAGCAAGGTTCCTAAAATTCTCAGCTGCTCCATTTCCATGTGGAGTCCTCCCATCATGATAAATCATCTCTGGTACTCTTCAGGCCATGCCCATTGGATTTGTTTTGCTATAGCAAAAAGGGGCTGGTCGGCGGCTGTAACTGACATTTGGTTGGGGTTCAGGTGGGCTGTTATACCAATAAAACCATCCATGGCATGTTTCATGGTTCCCGCTGAGGTAGATAGTGCTTCAATAAGGGGCAGCATGCATGAGATTGAAGGTAAGTGTGTGAGATTGTTATCCTCTTTCCTTGCATGGTATGCAGACCAGGTCAAAGCCTCTGTGTCACCATCGCCACCTACGTTTTTTTAAAAATTTCATTCAACTGCCCACTTTGAACTTCCAACGCTTCTGAGAGAATTGTGTCTGACTCTAAAAAGTACGATGTATTTGTAGCTTTTGGTTATGGCTTTTTACAAAGAAATGGCAGTGCAGTGTCAGCTGCCAAAGAATCCTGCAAAACTGTGTCATCTCGACCAACTCTTGATGACTCGAACTCAGGAATGAAAGCTTCCTCTTCTTCAACAATATTTTGGGAAAATAGATATCACAGTACCATGAAATGATTTCTTTGAGGCTGTTGACGTCGGGTTGTAATCGATGTTGTCAACAGCGCCTATGGTATATGTGTCCTTTTTGAGACTGTGTATGCAAACTATTCCTTCGTTTTGAAAGTGAGTTTTCATAGCGCTGGCTATGTCCTCCGAGAGAATAAGGATCTTTTTATAAGACTTGCACATTCCAAGATTGTAAAGCGTATCGATGAGGGTTTGTGAGCGAGTATGTTTACATAATTTAGCAGCTGAGTATCTTTTCTGTGACGCCTCATTTTCCAGCCTCCTTTTGATAGTATTTCTGAGGATTAGTTGGCCAATTGTTAATGATTCTTGGTGTCTTTGCTGATTGGGTTGAATGATTGGTGTTCCGGTTAACAACATAATTATTTAGCAGTGTGAGAAGCTTCTGGGGAACTGCTTCTTTCTGATTTTCAAAAAAGTCAAGGGTCTTGTTGGATGCTTTTGACGGATGATCAAAAATATTTTTCCTAACTAGCTTTGCTGCGCGCATGAGAATCAAAGTCTCTTTATGAAGTGTCTGCCTTTGGGCAGAAGGAAGCCCTTGGTCCAATGATTAAACAATGTTTTTTTCTGATTTCACTCGTTTTAAAGATGGCAGGTGGTGGATAA
>BMAT01006126.1:241204-255527 GCA_019649035.1 Elysia marginata
CCGCGCGTGGAAAGGGGGGGGGAGGTGAGACTGAGACTGTGAGAGGAGCAGTATGTTGTGCCATTGAAAAGGGACCGGTAGGGTGGCATTGGTATCCACAGACCTTGATGCTCAGCTCGTGAAAAACAAAGGGCATCGTACGAACACACACACAAGACAAGTGCGGGCGGTGGCAGCAATGTTCACTTGGTTTCCGAGTGCGTGTGCGAGAATCTACAGGCCTACACTGTAGACAGACGGACAGAGAGAGAGGGAGAGAGGGGTGGTGGTGGAGCGGAGGGGGTTGGGGAGGACAGAAGAAGTTGAAGGGGTAGAAATTCGTGTGTTTAGGCCTGTGGTTTTTGTACTGTATGTAAAACTGTAATGCGTGTCCATTACGGCACTAGCCTAGGCCTACAGCATAGAGTTCTAGGCTTCAATGTACTTTGCTAGATTTTGGTTTGGACTTTGAATGATGCAACTGCAAGGCCTCCGCCACTCTCTCAGCCGCCTCATCGCGCTGGGTTTCTGAACACTCTGTTCTCCTTGTTACCAAGATTTTTCTGGCTAAGCTGACTTACGTTCTCGTTATTCCCAAAATAAATTATAGGGCTCAAATAGAGAAAAAAAAAATTTTTTATATCTCTCTTTATACCAACAGTTCTCCTTAAAAATGGGTACCACTGTACATTAATTTAACATGAACAAAATGACATCTAGATCTAGAGCAGATAAAGACTAGCCCCTCCAGTTATGCTCTTGGCAGTGTCCCACCTCAAATATAAAAGTCAGTGGTCAAGTACAGTGTATTGCTCATTTAAAAAAAATAAATTTGACTCGCAGTTTATTCCAGATTGTTAGAGTATATATGAATCAGCATGTCTTAACATGTTGCATCATTTGTAAAGGATTGGTTGTAATTTTACCGATTGAAACCATTCAACCACAAAGTTCAGGGGCAAAAATTTTTTTTACACTTTCCACCCTGAATATATCAAATAATAATAAATACAAATTTTGAAGCTTATATTAGTTGTTAATTGTTTTATTAAGTGGGATTTTAAAAAATTGGTGTGATAAAAAATTCAATGCATTTTTTCATTACTTTTTCTATAACGTATGTAAAAGCTGGTGAAAAAAACAATATTGACTTCTTTTTATATCAAATTTCTCTCAGTTATCACTTTATAATTTCCTTAACTGTTATTAAAATGTTCATTGGTTTTCTTTTCTCAATAGCAGAATTACTCTGGGTGTACAGTAAAGAAATAAAATGAAAAAATTTTAAATAACACTATCACAAAATTAGTCAAGTTACATGATGTAGGACAATATTTGAATTTTAAAAATTGATCTCTCTGAAAGGGTCAAAATTTGATAAGACATGTATTTGCTCATACTGAAGTTTAAAAAAGAAGCCTTGATGGACAGCAATGTACATACATCTTTTATAACAGGAATACCATGGGAATACCTTGCTTGTGAAATGGAGGACAGAAAAATGGAAAAAGATAGTCATAGCAAATGTTTCATCTGCAGTCGCAAGATAGATAGATAGATAGAAAGTTTACAATGTGTTTCATCATGTGCAACAATTAAACCATTGACATGATGGCTGAAAAAAAATATTGAAGTATTCAGTAATGGATTAGTTGGTGATCTCTTTAAATCCTTGTAATTTCAAACCTTTTTATGTTTTTCTTAATTTTCTTAAAAATGATTCTCACAGATTGTCATCTTCAAAATGCAATTACTCGGGTCTCAATCATGATTTTGAATTCATCTTTTCACTGCTTCAGAGAGCTTTAAAGAACTTTTTAATTCTATAACAATGGCTGGACGCTGTCAACGTCTGGTGTACCATTTTATATTTGCGGTTGGATGCTGCCAGCGTCCGTATAGTCATAACTGATTAGGGGAGGAAGACTATTTACGTATAAAACTATGAAATAGTTTGAACCCCAAAGTTGATTATACTCAGTATAAATTATAGTAGATTGAACTTCCAAGAGAAGCTAAATTCAACTCTTTTAGCGGTTTTTGCAGTGATCTAAAAGTTACAATCCTGTATGTAGATCTAGGCTTAGTTTTAGATTTAGATTTAGAAAAATTGGGCGCAGAAGTATGATGGTTAAAAAGTTTTTGAAAAGTATGAATCTCTAAATGTCAAAATACCACAACTTGACTCACTTTGTGATGTTGCAGCTGTATTTCATCCCAGGATTGACCTTTAAAGACTTAAAATTACCTTATTCTTTGTACTCAAAATGCATTTGTAGTGCAGACCTACAAGTTTATATATGTAAGATATATATATATATATATTTATATATAAGTTTATATATGTAATATAAAAGTTTATATATCTAATATATATATGAGTTTTGGTGGATTTTTTTTTTTGCTCCAGTTTGAGGCATCAAAGACTGTCTCAGGCCTAGTATTCCCTCCTCTGGAAGATTCTATTCCATGTACGCCATATGATGAGATTGCTAGTGTGGCAAGTACTGATGCCTTGGAAATGTGTCCTGAAAAACCAGCAACGTTAGTTTATTAACTCTTTTCTGCCTCACGTAACAAACATATCAAGTGCTTTATTTGTAATAATTTTCTTTGTTAGTCACTACTTAACTCTGATCTCTCTTCTTATCATCTTCCTTATTCTTGTAAAAACTAAAAGCCCAGCAAGAGAAAAGTAATTTTGATTTATTTAATTGTAAAGAAAAAGTTCCAAAACTTTTATTTGCCAATGATATAATTTTTTTCAGTCCCTTTTTTTTTCAAATTTTTACAATCATTTTTTTTTACAAATTCTTATGTTGTATTCTTGTTGTATTTACAGAAGTGAGTGCAGCTGGACAAAATCAAAGACTCCAATGGCTTTGCAAGAGAAAATGAGAGGGAAAACTTATAAGAAAACAAAATCAAGGGCTTTAGAACATCAAGTGAGTGGAAAATACTCAGGGTCCTTAGGGATTAAAATTTCACATGCAGGAAGGTATGGGCTTAAAAAGTTGAGTATCGGGTAGGAGAACCCTGCCTGCAAGCAATTGACTTCAAAGAGGGAGTTTGCAAACAGGAATGATAATTTGCGCTCTATTCTCATTCCCAATTCATGGTTCCTCAAACTAATGTAGGCCTAATCTTAACATTAACTTTAGAAGGTGAGGTGAAACCTGTGGCTAAATACAAAGAATCTCAGACGCACACTCAACCTGATAACGGTGGCTTTTTATAGATTTTAAAAAGGATATACTGCCACATTTAGATGAACTGGAAGTAAAAATCTAATACTGAAGGATTCAGTCTCTTTAACTCAAAGTATCGTTACGAAACTTGGTGACATCAAAGTATTGTACCCAAAAATGTTGTAGGTTCCATCAACATGACTTTAGGACCACTTTTTTAACAACCACACATCATATAGTTTCACATTATGAACCTATGCCCATCAATAACGTTGCCACATTTGAGGAAAGCTAAAATCCACCATTTTTTCCACCATAAAAATATTTTTTTTTCAAATGAGGTGGAATTTTAGAGCGTGACTAAGACCAGCCCCTTTGTGTCATAGTAAAAAAACCACCTGGTTTTAGTAAGTCTCTTACTAGTGTGACTAAGACCACCAAATTTTATTTTTATTTGATGGCAATAAGAACAATCATCTTGCATGTGCCTTAATTGAATTCTGCATGATACTTGTTCTTTTTCCCATTTAGATAAATAATTTTTTATGACTCAAACACATCATTTTGTGGAACTTTTAAAGTCAGTTACTTAATAATTCAACCAATAGGCAATAACCTGAGTAGTGATCTTCGTCACTCAATGTAGTATTAGTGACCCTAGTGTATGATTTTTATTATTCCTTGTCTATAGATAGCCTTTTCAATAACATTTTTCGGGTGCAGAAATCAACCCAAGTTCCTCCCCCATCCACTGTTGGCTTTGATGTGAGGAATTTATCAGCGCAGCGAGCGAGGCACTTTTGCGGCTCTGGGCCTTGCGAACGAGTTCCGCACCAAGGCTGTATAGTGACTTTCTATAATCATAATGCCTCGCTTTCAACTCACATTTCTCTCCTCTTTGTCATACCACATATCTGTGAACAGGGAACTAACCACTTATGACGTCAATCCATAAATGGTTTATTACCCCATTGTGTGATTACAGACTACCTGCTGATTTACTATTGATATTTGCTAGTCTAAGAGTCCGTGAGAGGAAGGGGCTGATGGGCTGGACAGGGAGGTGACAATATTTGCATGTCTATAACAAAGAATCTGGCATATAATATATAAGATAGATATTGGTAGGATGGGTATTTGATAGGCTTTGGTTGCAAGATTTTGACAGCTTCTAAGTAAATGTCATTTCATAACCCTACCAAGAGGACCCTACACAAGTACAGACATGAAACGGGGTTTTGACCACAAAGGCCTGTCAGTGATTGTTTGAACTGTGATGTGTCAGCGATTTGTCATATTTGACCATGCCTCCTGCCAATCAATGTTATGAAAGTTCTCCCCTATTTTTATCCAAACTGAAATGATAAAATTTTCCCACAAAGCTAGCATGCTGTGAAGAGAGAGTGGAATGGGGTGGAGGGTAGAAGGGGCAGCATCTGACTTTGAGGACATTTGGATCAACTGATTTCACAAGGATGCTAGTAGACTGTTACCTTTCTGTTGCTTTGCGAAAGCAGGATTTGGACTGATCTGCAAATATATATGGAAAGGCTAATCCCCGATCCAAAACACACAATCGATGAAGAGGCTGACCACGGACGCAGGTATTACCTGTACCATAGTGTAAATTATGGGGTGAGCAGTGGCGCAATCGGTAGGGCGGTTGACCGCTATCTGAGAGGTCCGGAGTTCGATCCCCAGTCCGGGCTAAATTTTATTTGCTCCCCTTTGCCCACCCAGTACTTGATGGGTAGCTAGGTCTCTTAAGACTCGGCAAAAGTAAAGGCGGCGAGGAAAGCAATGGCAAACTACCTCACTATGCCGTGTGCCTAGAAAAACAAGGACCCTGCTCCTTGTTCCCCTACGCTCATCTCGAGTATGGGACTACCTTTACCTTAGTGTAAATTATAGGCCTACTATAAAACAGGGGAGGGGGCAATATGGTTATGGAAGAAAAGCATGTGTGGTCACAAAAACAAACTTAATTCAATTGTAATAGACAAATTAAGACCAATATCTAGGAATTTAGAGGAAATGTGGTTACTTCAGATCACTCCAGGGTTAACTGTAATCATAAAATGCCTCAGCCACACTCAGTTTTTCACATCCTGTGCCAATAATGGAAGAAGGGTTAAAAACATAAATTTGCAACTTTTTTGTGGCTGTAATGGCTAGGATTCCCCCAGAAACAGTATAATATGAAGAAAAATCCTAGACTAATCCTTTTGCAATGATGATTTTTGAGAGATGGGGGCTTGCTTATCAGCAGACATTCTACAAATTATTGAGTAAACTGCTCTTTTCATGGAGTTTTGGGGTATGGCTTATAATCTACCATTATATATCTCAAGGAAGAAAAGAATTTAAAAGTTATTGTTTTTCTGCTCTATTTATAATTAACCTTTCAATACTACCAAAGTGATTTTTTTTTCTGTAAGGGAAGTTGAAAGCAAATTTGCTTTGCCTAAGATTTGTTAAATCAATTTTCTAAAGCCATGTTTGAACTTAGTGGAATTATATGAGATACAAGTCTTGTTCTCCCAGACCTAATTTTCTAAAACTTTGCAATTTACGCTAAAATTGTGATATACAGGATTACATGTAGTTAAATAAAATATGTTGCTAATGGACAAAAATATTTTTTCATATCCTATATTTTTCTTGTCAGGCTGACTTGGGGAGAAGTGAAGGAGAGGATGAGGTTGAAGATGGTCCTCTGTATCAAAAACTGCACTACAAACAACATCAAAAGAGAGCCAATGTGACAAATATAGATATTCAGACACCCCGAAAAGGAAAAGACTTGTGCACGCAGAAAAAGGAAGCAACCCCAAGCAGGTTACCAGCACTAAAAGCCCTTGGTGGGTTAAAATTTTTAGAGAAATCTGTAAAGAATAGGCAGATGAACAGGGGAAAATTGTTTCTGTTAAAATTGTAAAATTGTCTTTTTTTATATCTCCCAAAGAGTTTTATGAAAGAAAGAAAGAACAAAAATTTGAGTTTCACTTTGTTTCAAATTCACATCAGGCAATTTTTTTTAGCTTGTTGCTGATTAAATCATAAATTGACAAAAAAATATCAGAAAAATTATGAAGAAAATAGGTGTGAAATAGTTTTTAGTTTCACTGATTTATGAAATAACCTTTATATTGGTCTATATTGGTCAGCAGTTAGCAATGTTGAATAGCGAATGTTTCTTTTTCCAGTTTAAAAATAATTAGTAACCCACTATTAACTTAAGGACAAATGCAATTATATTAGCAATGCCAATCCATCGCGCCGAGCGGGCGAAAATTGCGTCACCGTTTTGCCCTGTGTTGACGGTCAGCCAAATTTAGCGATATATGTAGTACTTTAGATGTAAATAACGGCGAAGTTTCTCATTGGATGTTGATGAAATTTGGCATCCAATGAGATGAAAGGTTGTGATAGCCGTGTTCAGAAGTCCTTTTACAGCTGATGCGTAGAACTGGTCGAAATCGGACTGTTCTTTCTGTTTTGTAAGTGTTTTTTGTGAAAAACTTGGAGTTTCACCCAGCACGCTCACAAGGTAAGAGTCTGATATGTTTTTTTTATTATATAAAAATTACGGCACTGTAGGTCTAGTAATTTCTTCGTAATAGTCCAAAATGTTCACCCTATCACACGAAAAGAAAGACATGGAAAGCGCAATGTTAGCCAGCCGGCGTTGGGTGCCTAAAGGTCGGCTGCAGAAGTGGGTTAGCAAAGTATGGCCTTGTGATCGCTAAGGTGCGATTTGATTGGTCCTCTCCTGTGGCAGAGTCTAAGATTGGACTTGAGCTATGCTTAATGGTTATGGGATGAGGGGGGCATTCTTAAACGTAGTTTTACCTCTGCTTGAATTGAAAACCAAACGTTACTGTATTTGCAGGCTATTTGAAGAAAACAATTCACTTTTCAACTAATATGAAGCTGTGTGACCAATTTTGCGCGACATCGCATTATACGAATCCATAAGCTAGATCTAAAAATATGCATCACGATCCAATCACCCCAACTCTTGAATGCTTAGGCTAGACGCCTAGCATTGTTTACATTATCGTTAAGCATTTTAAAAAAGCCCGTGAAAACTAAAATGACTAAAGTATAATAATATTTTTAACAAACTTAATCTACAGTGAAATGATATCATATGTTTATTTCACTTCCATTATTTCTTCATTATTCCCCTACATACCGGCACACTGCTTTTATCTTAATCTAGATCTAGTTTTGCCGATTTTGCGTAACATGTTCTATAGAGAGTTACGATCATGCGCTTGATTTCACTTATAATTTATTTCTTCATCTATAGCCTACGCTTTTACCCATGCAATTTTATCTACTTTAGATATATAATTCTACCGATGGTACGTCAAATGTTTGAAAAGAAATATACAATACATTCACTTGATTTCACTTTTATTAGGTCCTATTTTATTTCCTCATCTATACGATTTTAAGTTTTATCTAATCTAGATTCTAGATCTAATCCTAATGATGTTGCTGAAAATACCGTTTTGAAGAAAGTTACGATTATGCATTTGGTTTCACTTCCATTCTTTTGTTTCTTCATCTATACTTTTTCTACCTATGAACTTATATCTAATCTAGACCTAATTCTACAGACGTTGCGTAAAATGCATGTAATGAAAAGACAGTTACGATTATTCACTTCATTATCTTTCTCCCCCTTTCCTTTTTTTCTCTACCGCATTACAGCAATAACTTTAGTATTTAGTAAAAGAAAAGGAAAAATGGCCACATTTACTAAAGAGAAGCTGGTTGAGAAATATGGTGCTATCACGGAGGCAACTTTAACTAACAGCTTTATAATGTGTTTGTACAAAGATGCGACAATGCCCGCAATTATAGCAACCTGGCTATTTGTCATGATAGATATGCCTCACCATCCACACGACTTAAAAAGTCTCAGTTCCAAAATTAGGCGCACAGCACTAAAAGCTACGAAATTTAGAAACACCAAGCTAAAAAAAATTTGAAGATGAACGGTTTATAATGCCTACATCAACCTTAACTACTTATACTGCTATACCATTATCATCGTCATCACAAGCTCATGCACTTGTATCACCGTCACATGGAGCAACCTTACATACAGCACCACTCACAGTTGATGTGCGTGCACCGTTATCAGCAGCAGTAGCACCTGAACCTGTATCGCATGAACGTGAAGCTGCATTGCCGCCGCTCAGATATCTACATTTTTTGTTGTCATCTTTTGAAGCTAGGGAACCGGCAACACCACCAACACGCACATCTACAACTAATGCACCTATAACTTTATCAGCCCGCCAGAAACACAATACTATATCCAAAAAGAAACTGAATGCAACAGAATATAGAATTGCTAAAAAAGAAAAGCAACTGTCTGTTTTGAGGAACAAATTAAAAAGTATTAAAGATCAGATAACTAATGAGACAAAGAAAAAGCCACTTCAAATTAAGGAATGTAATAGGAAGAGAGGGAAGAAGCCAACATCTAACAGCCAATTTGAATTTAAAAGTCAAAGAACTAAAAGAAAAAGCCAAACAATTGGAAATGAAGAACTTGAGTCTGCAAACAAAGAATTGTCAACTAAAATCAAAGGTGCGAAAGTTGAAAAGAAAACTGCGTGATAGAGGAAAGGAACCCAAAGGAAGGAAGGCAAATGAGAAGAGTAATGCAAGGGTAGAAGAAGAACAGAAGGAAGATAACAGAGCAGAACCAGAGATTGAGGAATTTCAAGACAATATACTGGAAGTTGTTACCAGAAGAGTGGATGGCTTTACAACTCAGACACGATTTTGTGAACTAGAGCTTGCAGGTTCTGAAGCTGCAACAGCAAGGATAGGTCCTGTGATGGAAACTGTGAGTGAGCTGTGTGGAGTCAAATTAACCAGCGTTCCAAGTCGATCCGCCTGCCAGATGATTATTGATGGAGGACAAGCTTTGGCACAGGCCTTCATAAGGGAGAAGGTCCTCAAAAGAAGTTTGCACTTTGGGATACATAAAGATGGAACTACAAGGAACAAGAGGAAAATTTTAGATACTTCATTAACAACAGATTCTGGTTTGGGATATTTTTTGGGGTGGTCGGCAGTTGCATCTGAAACAGGCGAGGCAATTGCACAAGAAACGAAAAAGAAGTTAGATGAGGTGTCAGAGAGTGCAGCAGAAACTAAAGATGGAGTCACAGTAGAAATTTTGAACAAGTTAGAATTTTATATGAATGACAGGGCAGCAAGTGAAAGGAAGAGTAACGGATTGTTGGATGAATGGAGGGATGATATGTTAAAAGAGTATGGAGAGGGAGCACCACAGGTGCAGCACTTGTATTGTGCAGCTTATGTCTTGCTTGGGTTTCACAGTTATGAGCTGACTGCCCTTAAGGATGTTACAGATCTCCCTCAAAATGAACAAACACACCCAATTATGGTGATGTTGAGAGATGCGTCTGATCTCTTTGGACCAGTAGGTGACTACAGGGGATTGCGAAACCAGTGGGAAGCCCTCGTCATCAGAGATGGAATGAAGAGTTGGATTGGAGCTTACAAAGATAACAGATTAATAATAAATAATAATAATATATTGAATTTATATACCGCATATCCATAACAATTGAGTTTGCTCTATGCGGTTCACAAATGCTAATAAATACAATGATATTCACGACAACATAAGTACATTTAAATTTATCTAACGTGACAAATCAAAAGGAGTTACAGGTTTAAAATGTATACCTAGAAATATGCTTGCAGAAAAAGATAGTGTTTTAACTGTTTCTTAAACAGTTCTATTGATTTAGCTTCCCTGATGGTTAAAGGGAGTGAGTTCCAGACAGTTGGTCCAAAGCAGAAAAACGAGCGTTGACCATAAAACTTGTAATTACTTGCAGTTTTTACTAGTTTCGTGTTATCTGCAGCCGATCTTAATGGTCTATTTGGGGTGTATCTATAGAGTGATTCAGACAGATACACGGGCGCTTGGCTGTTAAGGCATTTATAACAGATTAGGCATATCTTAAACATTATACGGTACTCAATAGGAAGCCAATGCAAACCACATAAGATTGGTGTGACTTGTTCTCTCTTTTTGCTTCGTGATATTAATCTGGCTGCGCTATGTTGGACAACCTGAAGCCTTTGTATAAGATCTTTTGGAAGCCCTGCAAGCAGTGAGTTACAATAATCCAGTCTGGATAATACTAAAGATGCTACGAGAGTTGTTGTTACTTTCCGGTCAAGGAAATTTCGGATTGTACTTATTTTCCTAATTTGGAAATATGCTGCTCTGCAAACATTATCTACATGTGATGACATTGACATGTCGTTATCTAGATAAACGCCTAAGTTTTTTATGCGTTTGCTTGTTGGTATGATATTACCGTTGATGTTCAGAGTAGTTGTTGGTATTGAATGTACATCTTTGCCAAGTATAATGATTTCAGTTTTATCATCATTGAGTTTAAGTTTGTTGGTCATCATCCACTCTTTTACACTCTCGATACAGATTGATGTTTTTGAGAGGAGCAATGGTAGGTTATTTATCGTGTCAGTACAATACATTTGCGTATCATCAGCATAAAGGTGATAAGACATACCATGCAATTTGATGATAGATGACAATGGGGACGTATACAGAGTAAAGAGAATCGGCCCCGGCACAGACCTCTGAGGAACTCCGAAAACAAGAGGGAGTTTTCTTGAAGTGTGGTCACCAATAAAGACCGACTGTGTTCTATTCGATAGATATGATTCAAACCACTGCAGCACCGTGCCCGATAAACCAAACGTTTGATTTAAGCGTGTGAGAAGAATATTACGATCAATCGTGTCAAATGCCGCGGAAAGGTCAAGCAGGGTCATAACACATATTTCTTTTTGGTCTATGGATTTCAAAACATCAGATGTTACTTTTAACAGTGCTGTCTTCGTACTGTGGAACGCTTTGTACGCCGATTGGAAAACTTCATTTAAGTTGCTTTTGTTCAGATGCTCAAGAAGCTGTTTTAGAACCAATTTTTCTAAAACTTTTGACAAGAATTTTAGATTTGAGATGGGCCTAAAGTTTTTTAGGGCGTTTTCATCAAGCCCTGGTTTCTTCAGCATAGGTTTTACAATGGCATGTTTATAGCAATCCGGCACGGTGCCAGTGGCAAGTGATTGGTTAATTACATCTGCGATAAATGGGGCTAAAGTTTCTAGGCACTGAAACATAAGAGATGTGGGAATCGGATCCAGAGCGCATGTTTTAGTGGATGAATTTTTTAACAACTTTAAAATTTCATCTAAGGACACTAAATTAAATGGGTTTTTTTAAGTGGCAGCACAGGTCTTTCATCACCATAAAGAATTTTTTAAACTTTTGGAGAAGAATGCCAAGCAATCAAGATTTTTCAATTGCCTTTCCAATCCCAACTTAACTCATTGTCTTGGACTCTTTTTTCACTCCGACACTGGTCCTTATTGGCAAATGGTCAGCTCAACAAAAACAACCCATTTAGATTTTCGGACAATCATTTTAAAACTAAAAGCCTCTTTGGAAAAATGCATCACGACCCCTGGATTTTTTTCAACCCAGCAAGCTTTGCTTTCCTCTCAAAATTTAAGGCGACACCTGCTGGCATGAAAGAAAAAATGGCCACGTCTTTAGAAAACACCAAAATGGAGGAGATCATGAGAGCTATCGGCAAAGGCTTTCTAACTGCACTCAATACGCAGCTAAGAGATGTAATTGAGATTGCACCATCAGTTAAAAAAGCTCCTTTGTCAAATTTGATTTGCGAGAGGAACTTCTTTTTTCAGCTCTTGTTCACCAAGACAGTGATGCTGGACAAGATGTGAATTTTGATTTTGCTGAACTTTGTAAGAGTTTAGGGGAGTTCAAGTGGCCTACAGACAAAGACATTCATGTTGTCTCAAGGCGAAGCATTATTGACAAGAGTGTGGAGTATGTAGCAAGAGCTGGGGGCCGGTTTTGGTGTGTGTCAAATGCCCAGGACATACAGAAAAAATTCTACAAATTTTCATAGACTGGACAGGAAGGTCGGTAGATTTTTTTAAAATACAAAACTGAATCTCATCTGCCTTGTTGAAAAGTATGCATTCAAAGAAACCTATAAACAAATCACAGTTTTGCATCCCAAATTATATTTTATGCAATTTTTTATTTTTTGCAAAAGCTTTAGATTAGTTTTATTGCATGTCACATTAAAGAAAAGAATGCATCCCGTGTTTCTTAGCTTTATTTTTTTTTAATGAAACCCTACTAATAATAAAACCTTAAAAAAATTATTAGGAAGTCTAATGTTTTCATATATTCAGATTCTGCATCCAAAAATGAGAAATCATGCAAATTTTCATTCTTTTGGACCCGTCAGATGCTGAGTTATGCCACATTTACTGTGTCAGCGTGCAAAATGTCTCACATTTTCACGGGTTTTTTCGCTGATCAACTCCAAATATCACAAAAACCATGCAAGTCATATAAAATCTGATAGCATATTCAGATTTGTCCCCCCCAAATTAGTGTGCATGCAAATTTTCATTGCTATAACCCCATTAGTTTTCTAGTTATGCCTTAAAGTGTGTAAAAAAGGCACGGAAAGTGTCCCGCGCATTTGAGTTTTTTGCTTTATGTCTTATGAAGGTCATACAAAAAAAAAATTTAAAAAATTTGTAACTTTTTTGTTAATCAATATATTTTTAAAATTTAAAAGGTTTTGTGTCCAGCTCAACAATGGCTAAAAGGTGATGTGACTTTTGGCCCTCTTTATTGAAAAAAAAATTTGGATTGGCATTGCTAATTATATTTGAACTGTTACATGTATTTGGAAAAAAGAAAACATGTGAAACTCATGAGCCCAAAATTAATGAACAATAATTATATATATAGTTCTGATGTTTTTGTTTTGTTTTGTTTTTTCGTTTTTTGTCAATAGATTTTTTAAGGTTGAGGTATTAATTTGTTTTCATGTCTGTCTGTTTAAAACATAAAGAAAAACTTTAAAAAAAAAAACAATTACAAACTGCAAGTAACAAGAAGCTTGACAAATATCTGTTCTGTTCCCATGTAGGCCTATTTTTTAAGCCTACTCAGCCTCAGTTTGGCTACCATATACAGGAAGGTTGGAATAACTCAATTTAATGATTAGCCACTCGTTTTATACATGCATTTTTCTCTCCCAGATTTTTCAAGTTCAAGAAAGATGAGTGATCACACAAAATATAAGGTAAATGTGAAATGATAACATGCGCAACATTATTTTAAAGAAGGACCCCATAAAAAAGTTTAAAAAAAAACAAACTTTCTTCTTGTTCTTTTTTCCATTTGCTATGTTATTCGATATTCTTTTTTTAAATGGATGATGTTGCTGTTAAATGATTGTTTCAGAATTGCTTCCAGTTGTAAGTTTTGAAATTTTCTTATTCAGACCAGAATTTTGATTTTGTTGATAAAGTGAGCAACCAATAGAGGCAAGGGCCATATTAATCAGGTTTTAGGCATTTAAATGTGTTTGGCAACAGGATGGTTCGCTTAACTTGTTCCCTACAAAATTTTGTTCTCATTTTGACGTAATTTTTTACAGTCTAGCCATTCCACTCGACAGTGGTGTTAAACGATCAACTATTGTTCTGTGTATTTTGGATAAAACATGTCATGTTGCATATCAAACTGAAGGAAATTGAATGGAAATTCAGAATAACATATTGTCTGTGGATATTGAATGTGTTTTATATGATAGGTCTTATGTAAGAAACCAGAAAAAAAAAAATAGATCTAATTTCAGGTCTAGATTCTGTGTCTTCATCTAGTTCTAGATCAAAATCAGACTCTTCATCTAAGCTAAACTCACTCTCACTACTGTTATCTAAGATATTTTGTAGGAAATTCCAAGCCTTGATGGCAGTAAACCTTCTAGATCTAGTTCTCTCATCTAACTGTTTGGGGCAATGCCGACTCAAATAAAAAGACCAACAAACCTAAAATACTGGTGAAAATCGATCTGAAAGCTTACTGAAATGTAAACAAACAAAAACGAAACTGAAACAAACTATGCCAGATTTTTCGGCATCTTTAAGTAGCCCTAAAAGCCAAAGATATCTCTAATATTAGACACTTCGTAGTCTGACGAAAATCTGATAGTCTAATA